>CM028343.1:80562777-80826947 GCA_016618105.1 Dendrobium huoshanense | reverse complement strand
AAATTTAAAAAGTGAATACCATCATATTAAAATCAAACCAGAAGTTAATTGGATTATTGTCTTCAAAATGCCAAATGAACTATATGATGATTAGCTGTGCCTTTCAGATTATCTTATACTTTTATGAGACTTATGAACACAATCCTAAAGCAATTCATAAGAAAATTTATTGTAGTTTATTTTGATGACATTTTGATTTTTTGTTCTAGTGAGAAAATCATCTAGGCCACATAAAATTAGTCTTACTTAAGTAAAGAGGAGGAAAAATTTATATCAATTTAAGAAAATATTCCTTTTATTTTCCCAAAATTCCTTTTCTTGGGTTCATATTGACTGTTGATGGTTTGAAAGCTATCCCTACCAAAATTAAAGTCATCTTAGATTATTTTATACCAAATACATTCTCTAATGTCCATATCTTTCATGGGTTAGTTACCTTTTATCAAATATTTATTAGAAACATTAATACAATTATAGCTCTTATCACAAACATCTTGAAGAAAGATAAGTTTGTTGGACTATCTACTCCAAAATTGATGGAGAAAATTAATGTCCTTGCGACCTCATCATTAGTTCTAACACTTCTAGATTTCAATAAAACATTTGAGGTGACTTATGATGCATTTAATGTAGTTATATATGGCGTTCTTAGCTAAGAAAACCATCCTACAACCTTTTTTAGCGAAAAACTAAATAATGCAAAATAATGATACTCAACCAATGATAGAGAATTCTATGAAATTATTCAAACCTTGATGATATACTAGAGACATTAACATCTGCATAGGGAGTTTATTTTTAATACTGACCATCATGTGTAAAGGTTTAATAACACTCAAAGAAAATTGAGTTCTAAAAGGCCAAGTGGATTAAATAGCTTCAAGATTGCACATTTGCTTTAAAGCATAAGCCTAACATTAAAAGTAATATCGTTGATGTATTTTCTAAGGTTACTTTGGTAATCTCATATTTATAATTTCAAATTATTGAATTTTAAAGACTTAAGATGATTCTCAAGTATGTCTTAATTTTCATCTAACTTATGTAGAGCATGATAAGAATGAAGCCTTATTTATCAATTTAAGTGGTAACTATTCCATTGTGATGGCTATTTATATAAAGGAAGGAATTACACATCCTTAGGACTTCATTGAGGACTTTTCTAATTATGGAGTTATATTTAGGAGGTATTGTAAGACACCTTAATAGGATAAAAACTATTAACCTCATTGAATCTATATTTTATTGGCCTTCTCTATAGTGAGATATTTAAAGAATCATGACTCAATGCATTACTTTTAGAAAATCAAGGACCATGAAGCAAATAGTAGGGAAGATATTGTGCCTTACTCATCCCTTTTAGGACACTTAATAGTATTTTTGTTGTGGTCAATAGGTTCTCCAAGATGACCCATGTCTTACCGTTCTCAAAATTCAATCATCTTTCACATATAGTAATGTTATTCTTTAAATGATTGTCATACTCTATAATCTTCCTTTCATAATTATTTCTGATAGAGATGTCAAATTTGTCTCTTTTTTTGAAAAATTTTATGAAAGTTAATGGGTATTGCACTGAATTTTTCTTTTATTTTTTCAGGCCCAAATTGATGACCAAATTGAGGTAGTCAATAGATTTTTGGGGATTCTTCTTAGAAATGGAGTGGGTAAAAGCTTAGGCAATTGAGACCTTCACTTACCAATAACTGATTGTTCTTATAATAGTTTCATTGCTAGGGCTACTAAGAAAACTTCATTTGAAATATTTTACTAATATAATCCTAGGAAATTAGGTTATCTTGTGAGCTTCACCACACATGCATTTTTTCATTCTACATTTATATTTGCACAATGTTTTTAAGCCTTCATGATATTGTAAAGAATTAATTAGATATTAAATGAAAAAATATGCTAAATTTAAAAATATTGATAAAACTTTTAAAGAGTTCAATATTGGGGATCAAGTGTTAATTTGAATTCATCCTAAGAGGTATCATTCCACTTCATTTAGAAAGTTGCAAACTAGGGTATGTGGCCTTTTTAAGATTATTAAGAGAAGTAACACTAGTGTATATTTTATTAATTTGGATAAAAACATGTTAATTAGCCCAATTTTTAATGTTGACGATTTTATATCATATAATAGAGTTAGCAAACCTCCAAATGCTCAAGAAACTTCTTCTGCAGATACACAAAACTATTCTTTATAGGAGACAAACTGACAATTATTTTTTGAGGTAGACCACCGCATCACATATGAGAAGAACTAGCTTGGAAATCATAAATTTCTAGTGAGATGGAGAGACAAACCATCCATTTAAGACACTTGGCTCGATAGAGAGCATCAAATTTGACAGCTGACTAATTGAACTTTAACTCTTTAGAGAAGAGTTCATTAGGCTCCAAGGAAAAGGATATGGCACATAAAGGTGGTCCTATCACAAAACTAAGAGTAAAAGAACATGAAGCTCAAGACATGAAGAAACAATGAAGATTTAAATCATTTTTTGTTGTGCTTTTATGTATTTTCAAGTATATTATGTTATAAGTTGTGTGGACTTCATAATATTGTATTTTGCTTTGCTAGTACTTAATTTGTCAAGACTAATTCATGGTCAAGGTCTAGGGCCCATCCATGTATTTGACATTTGAGGAATTGGAGTGATTGTAGATGGTTGCATGTGGACCACATCAATGGAACCCATCCATCTATTCTTATTCCCTCTTTTGTTTGAATTTAAATTTTAGAAGATGTAACTTTTGAAGTCGTGTTAATTGTACAAAAACTTACTTTGTTGAAATAAAGTAACTTTAGTTATTTAACAGATTTTGAAAAGAAATTCCATGAATTGTTGGTGGCATAGTAGCCTGCTAACCCAAGGAGAATAGGTGATCCTCTTGAATCCTCTACTTAGGTGAGTAGAGCTTTAATTTTTTAATGCAATATTTTGTAATTATGTTATAATGTTTGTAAAAAATTTTCAGAAAAATCATAATGTCATTTCCATTACTCAAAATTTAGGTTAAATACCCATTGTTAGGGTTGAGCAGATTTTTTGTTTAGCTAGACCAATTTCACTCTTACGAGCATTTGACCAACCTAAATCCCATAAAACTCCAACAAAATATCTAGATATGTAGTTAATATCCTACACTTCAGCAAACCTAAATTTATTTAGGATTGTTCTAGTCAAGATTGCTGAGAATAAATCAAACCTAATTATATTATTTCTTATTTCTTGCTCTATTTTGTAATCAACTTTTAAGCCCACTATAAAATTACAAAAAATATTAAAGCACAATAATAAAAACTCAAACCTTTTAGATCTCATCTAGGGAGTGTCATTGAACTCCACTGAGTGAAATTTTTAAATTTTAGTTGACCTATAGTAAACCACTCTCAAATTCCCAATATTGGTTAGTTGTAGACAGAACTATCCAACATCAACTCTAAAAAATGATAGACCTACCAATCATTTTAGTCCTTACCAAACTCAATAGAATTAAAGTAGACACCGTCAACTTCAAATCAATTACAACTTTATTAAATTTGAATTTTTGGAGAGGAAAGTCCATTGGGTAGAATATTAGTTTTCCAGCTCTTAATACATTACATAAAGTGTTGTCCTTCTATACAAACTCCATAAATCTTAATCCACCGCATATTAACTCCTCCAAATTAATCTTTACTCTTCTAATTATATTAGAAGAGTCCCTTTATCCACCAATTGAATTTTTTAGTGATCTCAACCCCACCACTAACTCTTATCATCTATTTTGCTTTAAATCCTTAATTTAGTAAATATGATAGTTCGGTGGATTTATGAGATTCAGGAGAAGAAGCACACAAAAGGGAGAAATATTGTTACCATTATGGAAAGCACCCAGTGAGAGTTTTGATCCTATATTGTTGAAGGAGGTGAAGAAGCTTTGAATCTCTTTTAGAATAATTAAGTATAACATGAATTATTAAATGTTAAATAATTCACTAATTAATAATTAGTTGAGATATTATTATGTAATAATTATAATTAAGTATAATTTAATTACTTTCATTAAAATTATGTAATGTATATATTATTTTTATTATCAATAATTATTATTATAAATAAATATGAAAATAGGAGTGGTAACCAAATATGTAAAAACTTAGCACAAGAAGCAAGAATTATACCCTAATAAAGAAGAGTACATCTATCTAATGACAAATAATAGTTACTTACTAGTCAACATGAAATCCAAATTCAATTATGAGCTGCACACTCTCACTAAACAAAAAATCCTACAAGAAGTGAAGCTAAAATAATATTAAACATGAACTTTGAGGCATAAGGGTGAATATCCTAATCAATGTTAGTCACACCCTAAAAATAAAATCAAGTATCAAATAATATGTTATACCATACAACCTAATAAGACACTTATGGAGACCAAAATAAAAAGGTTCTCCAACTACAACCATAGATTAATAATACATCTAAAGGATACAAAATAATAGAGAATTTATTAAATCAAACATCAAACTTAAGTAAGACTTCTTCCCCAAAGAAAGTTAAAACTCCTCATACAAGAAATTTAAGGCTATACAAAACTTAATGCAAATCAAAACTAGCTTCATAATAGAACTGAAAGAACTCTTAAGTAGGTGAGCGATAGCTACTATAACAAAGAAGGAACGGTTGGAATGATGCATTAGGCGCTTCCTATTTAGTTTAAATGGTGAGAAGAAAGTTGGGATTGGGAAAATCATTAGAGGTATAGGAAGAATCAGGTTATTGTCATGATTAGAAAGAGAGATGTCACGTGAGAAGAGGTTTAGAAACGTCTTCAATCATGAGAGCTATGACTTATTCGACGAGACATGCTCTAGAGGGGTAAACAGGTCGATGGCTTTGGTTGTCTTAACAGGTGGGAAAAATTGGTCTAAGTTGATGGCTTTGACTATCTAAATAGATGGATTGAATCATTCTAGGTTGTAACATAATATCCACATAAAAAGAATTTGGTCTCCATATTCATATCTTAATTTTGAAAAAGTTGAGGGTACTTCACATTCACTCTTTTTAAATCTCCCATGTTACTTTTGGTTCTGACTATTTCTTCCAAAGTACTCTAACAAAGGGAATAGATTTATGACAAAGCTGTTGAATCTCACATTCCAAAATTCACTCCGTTATCTCTTCATAGATCAAGTATTTTTGAATCAATAGTGGCTAGAATTGAATAATATATGAATTGTCATGCATATATCACTATAGAAGAGAGACATGAAAACATTATGTACTCCTGCAAGATTCAGAGGAAGATTCAATCTATATGAAACTCTATCAACTCTCTCAATCACTTCAAATCTAATGAAATGGGATGGAAGAAGTCTACTTCTACAAATTTGGAAACTTCATGCATGGGTGAAACCTTGAGGAAGATGTGATCACCGACCTCAAATTTTATCTTTCTATGCCTAAAGTCAAAATATATTTTATGATGCTCTTGAACTGAATGAACACATTCTTGATTATGATATTTCTTCTCAATAGATTTATCAACTAGTTGATGTCCTAAGAGTTTTCTTTCACCCACCTTAAACCAACATAAAAGAGATCTTCACTTCTTTCCATAAAGAGCCTCATATGGTACCATACTGATGCTAGCTTAAAAACTATTGTTGTAAGAAAATTCCACAAGTGGAATGTAGTCTTCCAGCTACTACAAAAATCAAGGATACAATAACTCAACAAATATTCTAATGTAAAAAATTGTGCACTCTGACTAATAATCTATATATAGGTAAAAGACAGTATTGAAATCCAACCTCGTACCCAAGGCTTCTTGCACATACTTTCATAATCTTAAAGTAAATCTTCAATCTACAAAAGTAAATCTTCTATCTCTATCTAACATAATGATGAGGGGAATCCAATAAGATCAAATGGTGTTATCCACATAGATTCATGTTAGTTTTTCAAATGAATAATTATGCTTGAAAGGTAGAAAGTGAGCTATCTTGATAAGTTTATCAACTATAACCCAAACTGAATAATGATTTTGTTTTGATCTCGACAAACAAGCTATAAAGTTTATAGTAATTTTCTTGCACTTCCAATCTATAATAGGAAGTGGTTGCAGTAGACCACCAAGTCTATGATGTTTTGCCTTGATCATCTGACATGTCAAGCACTTGGCTACAAACTCTGCCACATCATTCTTCATACCAATACCAGAACAACATCTTGAGGTTTTGGTACATTTTTCATGCTCCCCAAGTGAACTAAATACAAAGTAGTGTGCACCTATCAAAGTATCTTTTATTAAACTTTGATGTGATATGGAAAAACATAGTTGATCTTTAAATTTTAAGGAACTTGTTTGATCAATTGTAAAATTTGTCTTCAATCCATTCTAATTATACTCTCTTATCTACATCATATATAGGTATTATACCTAGGTTTCATGAATTTGATCAACACTCATATGTTAAATGAACATACATTAAACAACAGAGTTACATATTGTTGATACAATCTCAAGTTAAAGTCACTTTGTTTCATGAACTAACTATTGTTCTTGAGTGATCATGCATGCTACAAAAGATGAGGATTTTCTTCTTAGAGCATCTAGCACCACATTAACTTTTCCCGTATTATATTGAATCTAAAAATCATAGTCCTTCATCACCTTGAGTCATCGCATCTATCTTAAATTCAACTCATTTTGAGTAAAGATATATTTTAAGCTCTTATAATTAGTGAAAATCACACAATGAATGTCATATAGGTAATGCCTCCAAATCTTCAGTGTGTAACTAATTGCAATTAGCTCCAAGTTCTATGTTAGATAATTCTTCTCGTGCACCTTGAGCTTCCTGGACACATAAGCTATCACTTTACCATGATGCATTAAGACACATCCTAAGCCTTGATATGAACATCACTATAAATCTAAAATCCATTAGGATTAAAAGGAATGGTGAGAATCGGAGTAGACACTGAGTAGTTCTTAAGATTCTGGAAACTCTTCTCACAAGCTGCATATCATATGAACATAACAAACTTCTGGGTTAACCTATTCGGAGGTATAACAATACAAGAAAAGCCTTCCATAAAGCATCTATTGTAACCAGCTAAGTTAAGAAAAATATGAATCTAGGTGATGGTTATTTGCCTCAACCAATCCATTACTACTTTAACCTTAGTAGGATCCACAAAAATTCCAGCTTTACTAATTATATGACCAAGAAATGCCACCTCTCGAAACCAAAAATCACACTTCAAGAATTTTGCATAAAACTTATTCTCTTGAAGAATACTTAATGCTATCCAGAGATGTTAGGCATGCTCCTCATCACTCTTTGGATATATCAAAATAACATTAATGAATACTATCACAAACTGATATAAGCATAACTTGAAAACTCTATTCATAAAGTTGATAAAATGCATTATGGTATTAACTCAAATGGCATGACTAAAAGTTCATAGTGACCATGTCAAGATCAAAAAGTGAAAGTTCGATGGGGATGTTAAGCCCTATGAACTTAGTCCCAAACTAACCAAGAGGGGGGGTGAATTGGTATTTTAAAAACTTCTTTTTAAACAAAGAAATAAAATCACATAAACCAAATCACACCACAAAAAATTGCGGAATTTAAAAGTGCGGAAGCAAGAAAAGGAACACAGAAATTTATAGTGGTTCGGTCGACTCGACCTACGTCCACTCCTTGGAGGCACCCTCCAAGTATTGCACTACAAAAAGTGACTCTCCTTTAGCCCCCACGGCTAGGCGGAGAAACCCTCACAAGAACCTCCTTTTTGCCACCCCGGCAAGGCAGAGAACCTATCTCCTTATGCTTCCTCCTGAAGCTGGCAGAGAACCAGAACCAAAAGCAAAACTCCTTACCTCTACCGACCCTTCCACGGATGAGAAACTCTAGACAAAGACGACGTAGAGAGATCCTTGAAGCAACCCTTGTGAAACTCCTCACAAGCTCCCCCTCACAAGATCCTCTCTCTCTCCTCTCTCTCTCTTTCTCTCCTCAAGGTCTTCTCAGGTCAAGGCAGCAGCCAAAGGTTTTTAAAAACGTTGAACAAGAGCTCTTAAATAGAAGAGCTTCAAAAGAGCTCATTAATTGCAAGTTGCCGACAATATCGTCCAGGCCGATATGGACATCGGCCTAGCCGATCAGTACAAATCAATGATGATCGGCCAGAGCATCGCCCTGGATGGGAAACAAGACGATTGAAAATTGGCTTGATCGTCCCGGCCGATCTCACGATCGTCCTGGCCGATCAGTTCAAATCAGATGAAAATCGTCCTGACAATAGCCCTGGATACGGGCTGGCCGATATTGATCGTCCTGAAGTAACTTAAGGTTTTTGACTAGATCGTCCTGGCCGATCCTGCGATCGTCCAGGAAGATATGATCGTATCAATCATCCTTAATTACTCCCTTGATTCCCTGAATAATTATGGCATAATTTGTGAATATCATCCAGGCCGATACGAGGATCGTCCTGGCCGATAATTTAAAGATACAGAATACATACTTGACTATGGCGGCTACTTCTTTCTGTTTTGAGCTTATCATCCTGGCTGATACACATATCGTCTAGGACTATCTGTTAATGTCGGCTGCCTTAATTAAGAATCCTTAATTAGACTTTCTGTTGTAAGCGGATCGTCCAGGCCGATCCAAGAAATCGTCCTAGTCGATATGAGTAAAAACAGAAATTCTAAGTCTCTCAAGTGTGTGTGTGAAGGGTTACATAGCATCAGTCTCTTTGACTTTTACAAGTGGACTCAAAAGGTAAAAAACAAAAGTACATACTGACTCAACCCTAAACCTACGCATTCCTGAACTTGGCTCCTTTTTGATTGTCCGATCTTCGATTCCTGAAAAGTTAGAAGCAACAAGCTGTCCAAGAGAAACAATGTTTGTCAATCATCAAAACATAAGACATGAAAAATAGATTTGCAACAATATCCCCCTTTTTGATGATGACAAAACACAAGTAGGACAAAAAAAAGATTCATTAGAAAAACAAAGTTACAATATCAACTTTTTCCTACCACACCCTATCCTACTCCCCCTTTTTGTCATCACAAAAAGAGAGTCCAGAAACAGCAGAAAAAAAAATATCACGAAAGACTAACTACAAAAAGACAAGAAACAATAACTCAAAGCACAAACTAAAAGAACGAGGGATCCTGATCATCAGATGAGAAGGAACTCAGAATTGAAAGGGAAAACAAGAGACAGAATGAAGCAAAGGGAAGCGTGTGCGAAGAGATCCATTACCGGGTAAGAGATGTGGACCGGATTGATAATTCTGGAAACAGTAATTCCACATTCTTTATAACGATGATATGCAGCTTCATCTTCTGCTTCTTGGAAACGAGGGTCAACCCTTGCCCTCGAGGAACTTCCAGAGGTCTGACGGACGCGTTTCCCACCAGCCATTTGAGAGAACTTAAGCAAAAACACAAAGGAGAAAGGATGAAGAGTGAAAAATCATGGCTGGATCGACCTGAATTTAAAGAAACGGCCATATCGTCCTGACCGATCGCGGAATCGTCCAGGCCGATATGTGTCAATAATTACGTACATGCCGATTGGTCAAAAAGGTGGTCCAATCGTCCGGGCCGATCAGATATCGGCCAGACCGATCAGACACAGGCTATCGGCCCGAGGAGTCAGTCTGGAGGACCGTTGAAAAAGCAGATCGTCCGGGCCGATTAGGTGTATCGTCCAGGACGATGCACAATAATTGATCGTACCGGCCGAAGTTAAAACGTTTTAAATGCTTGCCACGTGTATCGTCCAGGACAAACAGTGGATCGGCCCGGCCGATGGTCCAATAATGGATCGTCCGGGGCCGATTTTAAAGATCAAAACGTACTGACACGTGGATCGTCCGGGACGGTCCAGTGTATCGGCCAGGATGATGCACATAGAATGCATCGGCCAGACAAATATACTATCGTCCAGGACTATCACCATGAGTTCGATCAAATCGGCCAGGACGATACTGTATCGTCCAGGACGATGAATTGCAGTAAGCACAGAAAAAGGTCAGCAGATGGATTTTGGAAAGAATTTGTCATATCGGCCAGGACGATATAAATATCGGCCAGGCCGATCTGACTTGAATTTGAAATCAAGACAGAAAAGGTGATGATCAGGACTCTCAAAAAATAAAATAAAAGAAAAGACAGTCAAAGACACAAAAATGACACAATGAAAACCAACCACCGAACTTTTTTTTTTATTTTAATTTTTCTATTTTTTTTTTGTTTTATGGAGGCATCATATGAGAATTCTTTTCATGAATTTAAACTTTTAAAGTTTTAGGAGATCAAGAGGTTTAACAAAATCCAATCAGAAGAAGATAGAAAAACTGATTCCATTTACCCTAGATCGGACATCCTTCAGCGTACAAAATTCTCTTAAAAACAACAGAGTCCTAACTCGGAATAACAAAGGAGGATAAGAAGATCCAATCAAGGCTTGTTAACAACAAAAATATCTCATAAATAATAAACCAAAATAATTTTTCTCAATCATGGAAATTGAAATCAAATCTTTGAAGGTATCACATAATCAATGAGTTTTCTAAGTTTTAAGAGTTTTACCAAAGAGATGATAGCTTGCATTGGGCTGATTTTATGCCTCTTGTCACTTTTATTGGCTCTTTGAGCATCTTTTGATTTTTGATACACTTTTGTGTATATAGTTTTCTTTTCAATTTGGCTTCATTGGCCTCTTTCCTTTTTAACTTTTGCAAGTTAAAAATTCTTTAATATACCCTTAAAGAAAAAATACTTAGTTGTGAGTATATCCTCCAAATATTAGAGAATAGGAGCTCTCTCTCTAACATAGGGAAGAACAATCCACAACACAAAATCAAAATCACGTGATAACTGCAATGGTAAGATTTCAAAAGCTTGAATGATATCAAAGAATATTGACTATTATGCATAAGATGATTTAATGTAGCAAGATTAGAAAGAGATCTTAAAAAGCCATTGGTTAAACTGAGTTTAGACTTTTGTTTTATAGAAGAAAATCATGCCACTAAACAAAATCAGAAGAAGGGAAAAATATCAACAGTTTACTCCCTTTAAACAATTTTAAAAAGCTAAACCCTATCTCTAAAAACTCCAATTTTTAAAAGCTTGAGAAGTTTCATCATATGGAAGCCCAAAAAAAAAATAAAGACCAAAGTGAAAAAGCAAAAACTAAAAAAATAAGCAAACTAAACACAAAGTGAACACAAAAACTAAAAATAAAAGACATACAAAAACTAAAGATTTCAAGCAAGTGATAAAGCAACGGATTTAAGCAATTGAGCTGCAAGCCTCCTTATGTTCAGTTATCTTATGCTCCCACGAGGTCTTTGGTGAGAACACTCCTACAAAACTCAACAACAGTCAGTTTTAGGAACCCAAACAGATTTGGGCTCCTTCTTAGGAAATGTAGAGTGCAATGCAGATATGGTATGCTTTGAATCATGCATCTTAGGTCTCCACACCCAATGTGTACTGCGGTGAACTGTGCAAGTGTGTGAGATGTGTCCTAGCATGCCACAAGAAAAACATTGAACTCCAAGAAAAGGTTTTCTTAAATGGTTTGGGTAAAAATGCCTCTTCATAGGTTTTGGCCTTTGATTAAAAGTTGGTGTCAACCTAGCTTTCTTACATGTTTCCAAATCATTTTGAATTCTCAAGTTAGTTCTTTTTAATGCATCATTCTCAATCCTCAAATTTTTTTCAATCTTGTTGACCTCATTTTTGTATGAGGTCACTAAGACCCTTCCAGAATCCAGATTTAATCCTAGACCCTAGGATCCACTCTAGACCTTAGGATCCTTCTAGATCCAAGACCTTAGAGTCCACTCTAGAGCCTAGGATTCCCTTAAATCCTAGATCTTAGAATTCTTCTAGATCTTAGGGTCACTCCAACTTCAAATCAATCTCCACCCTTGATCAACCTCAACCTCAAATCAATTCCTATATTTGATCCACTCCAATTTCAATTTGATCCCTACCTGTGATCAATTTAAATCTCAAACTCCATCCAATTCAAATTCAAATTAATTCAAATTTCAAACATATCCAAACTTTGAGTCAATCCACTTGAGAATCCAAATTTTAACCTAGACTTTGATCCAAGCTTCAATCTAGCTTTGACCTCATCCATTCATTAACAATCACCACATGATTGTAAATGATTTGGATACTTAAATACTAATCATTCAAACTTAAAATCTATTCCAAATCCATAAATCCAGACTCAAATCCTAAGTCTCAAGGCCTTGTCCTAAAGACCCTTTTTAGAGATTTTTCAAACATTTCAAAACCCACTCAAATGGTCTCTGATTCAAGGTCTATCACTTGTAAAGTGATAAGACATGTCTCTAGAGGTTACCCTCCAACTTTTAGCTCATTTTGAGGTCTCTAACCCCAGAATCTGAATTAAAATCCAAAGGCTGTAAAACCTTCAAATATTTACAGCCTATGCCACTGAACCTAACCCCTTTGAGATCTTAACCTTGGAACCCTTATCCAAGCCTCCAATCACTTCCAGACTCTTGATTTTAACCCATTGAGCAGTAAACTGCATTTTTCAAAACCATTTTTGACTCTAGTTGACCAATGGGCCAAAATTGACTAAAATACCCTTATGAGATTTCAAATGGCTATTTCAATTTAAATCAATTCCAAACTCTTTGAAACCACTTCCAATGAATTTCAAATATCAAACTCAACTTGTTGAACTCAAACCCAGACCTTGGGTCAACCTGGTTGACCAAGTCAACCAAGTTTGACCCATGGACCCATACACCCCTCCCCTTTCATAATTTTGAATTTAGTCCATTCCAAGTCCTTTGAATGTATGGGATGAACCCTTGGGTACCCAAGAGACCCCTCTTGGTGACCCAAGCCTTGGGCTCACTTGGGTTAGCCTTATGGCTTGACCCAAGTGACCCAAGAGAGACCTCCCTTGAGCCATCTTTTGATCTTAATCAAATTGAATCCAAATCAAGGTGCCATTGGGTTCCCATTGACCCAATACACCTTCCTTGACCAGCCCAATCCTTGGGCTCATTTGGGTCAAGAGTTAGGCTAACCCAAAGTGCCCAAAAGCACTTGGGATTGGGCCAACTCTCAACCTAAACCCAATTGAACCTGGCCAACACCTCCCATAGGTGGCCCTAGGTTCAATACACCCCCTCCAGCCAGCCCATGTCTTGGGCTAGCTTGGGTCAATAGTTAGGCTAACCCAAAGTAGCCAAAAACACTTGGACCCGAGCCATTTTCTAGCTCGGATCAAATTGGACCCAATTGCCACTTGCATTGGGTGCACCAGACCCAGACCCACTTCCCACCTCAAGCCCAGGGTCTGGCCTGACCTGGGTTGAGCCCAAATCGACCCGAACCGAGCAGATTTGGATCAACTCGAGCCAACCTTTGACACAGATCAAATTGGACATAATTGCCACTTGCATTGGGTGCACCAAACCCAGACCTACCTCCTATATCTAGTCCCGGGTCTGGCCTGACCTGGATCGAGCTCAATTCGACTCAAACCAAGCAGGTTTGAGCCAAACTGAGCCACCGGATCGATCCCGGCTTCCCCAGACCAATTTGACTCCACTCCCAGCTCCAGTGTGTCCCCATCGGCCTTCCCTGGTCAACCCGACCCAGACCGTGGCCGGCGGCGGTCGGAACCAATGGAGAGCAAGTTCCGGTGGTCCCCCCAGGCCGATCCTGACCGAAAGCCTTCCAAAGGCTGTGGTTCGCCGGCTTGAGGCTCACGAGCTCTCTGGAACAGTGCCCCTTTCCATTTGGCATCAATCCGAGAGCTCCTCCGATTAAATCCTGGCCGTCCGAGCTCGCGGGAGGAGGCTGAATAGGCTGGTGCTCCCCAGAGCTCAAGGATCGATCCCAGCATTTCGAAATGATTCCCCAGAGTTTCCTCGACCTCTCAGCGTCTCCCCTATAGCTCCCAGACCTCTCCTTTCATTACTTCGAGCGAACTCCGGTGAAAGGATTCGACGTCCCGCTCAAAGTCCTACCTCCGGCCGTCCTCCAGTCGCGGTCCCTGAAGGAAACCTGCTCGCCTTAGTCCCCTGAAGCTTCCAGATAGAGAAGCTCATTCGTTGAGACTTTCTCTGCGGTAATTCCTTCATCCCGAGCTCCCTAGTTAGGTAGTCCAGTCAAGTGTGAAGGAAACCTTCACCCCAACGGATTTCCACCGTTGGATTGAAGGTTTCCACCCCCCTGATCCTCCCTGTGAAATTTTGTCGAAGTTCGCCGGCGGGATCAATCGGATCACGCCGGAGAAGGTTCACGGCCTCGGATAGGAGCGGAGGTTGAAGACGAAATCTCAGCCGTTGATTCCGATCAACGGCTCGGATTAGATCCCGCTGTTTCGGAGCGCGTCTGATCCCAACCGTCTGATCCGCCATCCGAAGGCTGTGGTTAATCCGACCGTTAACAGTTGGTGCCAATGATTGCCCTGCCAATCAGCGCGCGGCGCGTGTAAAGCGAGCGCTGACTGTGTAATGGCCGAATTAATAATTCCAGAAATTCAAGGGAACTTTGGAAATTCATATCTCCCTGCACACTTGTCCAAATTAGGTGTTCTTAGGCTCATTGGAAAGGTCTCAGGGAGACCTACAAAAGCCCTATGGTTCCATGCCCTGGTTAGGTCAGTGCTAGGTTTAATTTGAGTTTGAGCATTTTATTAATTTCTTTAATTATTCTTTAAATACAAGTCCACCAGGCATGGAATTTTGGGAGATTGAATTTGAACATGTTTTTGATATGTCCAAATTTTATCTCCCCCTTTTAAGATGTTCAAGGGCATTTTCCCCAAATTTCAAATTTAAGGGTTATGGTTTGACCCTTAAATTCAAAATGGGGTATAGACCTATCCAATGGGATTTAGGGTGTGATTTTTTGTGTGCTGATGATGTTTAGGATAAGGAGTGTAGAGCCACTGATTTTGCCCCAATCCAAGCATAGGATAGATCCCTATAGAGATTTGAAGGTGACTTAGAGTTCACCTTAGGTGGTTTAGTTAACCACCTTAGAGTACTCCATTTGAGCTCAAATTTGGTGAGTTTAGTCCTCAGGGTCAGGTGATCCTTTGGACCAAATTTCATCAAATTTAGAGTCCATTTGGTTTCCTAAGTAGGAACCACAATAATTCCTCTTAGAAATAACCCTTTAGCCTTAATAAAATTCTAATAATTCTAATTTAATTCTTAAAATTCCCTAAAATACCCCCAATTAACTTAAATTTATCTCTTAATCAATGAAAATTGAAATCACTTTAATTTGACATTAAAATCCACTTTAATTTAATTTTAATTAAATTCAATGTTTAATCAATTTTAATTAATTAAAAATTATTAAAAAATCCCAAAAAATCTTTAAACACTTGCTGATCTCTCCTTAGATTATTTCTGATCTTTGGAGTTGATTTCAAGAAGTTTGGGACTCATTTGGGATCAAATCACTAAAATGACCCTTTAATTGAGATAATTTAATAATTTCAATAAATACCCAAACTTCCAAAATTCATTACTAATTGTAGAAAATTCCAAATCAATCAAACCCAGTGGCTAATGACTCGAATTAAAATCTAGTATTTTCCTAAAATTTCAAACCCCCAAAATCTGGTCAAAGTCAAAAAATCAACATTTTGGTCAACTCTAGGTTAAAACCGGGTCAAAACTCTAAAAATCATAACTTTTGATAGAAAACTTCAAATTGAATTTGCCACATGTCTAAAACCTCATAATTAGGCCTAGTATTTTAATAAAATATAAACATTCTAGAATTTGAGCTTAATAAAAAAATTCAACTTTTGACCCTTTAATTAAATGATTAAAATATTCAAAAAAAATTCATAAAGCTCAAATCATTCTAAAACTCAGAAAATATTGGTTTAATGCTTAAAACACTTAACAAATCCTTTAAAACACAACAACCACCCTAAAGTTGAAGTTTATTGGCTGGACTACTCCGGGCTGCGGGGCTAAGTGTCCTAAGGAGGCTGGTTCCTCGAGCCTGGTGGCACAACGCCACGAATGAATTCTAAAGGGTGTCAAACCTTAAAATGGATTAATTTTTTAATTATTTAACATTTTAAAAATCTCTAATTCAATTACATTAATTTGGTTTATCGGCTGGACTACTCCGGGCTGCGGGGCTAAGTGTCCTATGGAGACTGGTTCCTCGAGCCTGGTGGCACAACGCCACGAATCAATTAATGGCAAACTTAAATTAATCAAGCTTTTAAAATCAGTAACTAACTCATTTTAATATTAATCCACTCTTTTAATTCTAACCAATTTAAATAACTTAATCAACCCCGATTTACTGGGTAACCCAGGCCTACGAGGCTATTAGCTTAGCCCCAAGGAAGGTGAAATAAACTTCACGGCCTCGGTGTGAAACAAAGGTAGCAATCAATTAATTTCTAAAATATGTTTAATTAAAATTCTTAATTCATTAATACTTAAATTTTAATTTAAATCCCCTTCTAAGCCTTAACAAATCCAAACTTTTAGGCAACACTAACTAATCACCTACTTTATGATCTATCCCAGCCACACGACCTTTCTCACACACTTTAGATGATGTGCTAGGACAACCAACTCTAGATCTAGGTTAGGCCGGAGTTTACTTTACTGCTGTGTGCCAGATTTTTCGTAGTTTTCACTGCATGTTGTGGATGAAATTGCTTTGCTGTGTCTGCTTACTTTTTCTGTACTCTGTGGATGAATTGATGTGTTTGGCGACTAGATTACCCTTAGGTTAGGTACGATCTGGATGTTGACACAGTTTTCTGCAGGTGGCCACGCTCATGCAGGGCAATATAAAAAGGGGGCAAATCAAAAAAATACATAAATATTATAAACTCTTTGCACAGGTGCTTCAGCTGCTAAAGCCCCCAAATCATAAAAAGAGCGTGGCCAGTGTGTTTACTTTCTTTTCTGCTCATATACAACTGCTTGAGAATAACTGCTTTTTATATATTAATTGCTTAGGATAACCCTGCAGGTGAGTCTAGATTTTTATTTTGATATCAATGTAATTTGTGTAAGTGTCAAGTGTTGTGAAAGTTGATTTTGAGTTGGGATACATAGATCCAAAGCTTGGATTCCAAAGAGGAAAGGATACCCCTTTAGGGAACACTCCTTTTCCATTTGGAAATCCAAATTTGGATCATACCTCTTCCTTACCCAAAGAGGAAAGAGTGGCATTCCCCTTAAAGGAAGTGCCCTCTTATCCATTTGGGTAATCTACTACGAAGATTCCAAGAAGATTGAAAAAAAGGAGTCCAAAGAAGAATGAGATTGAAGATTTGAAGATTAAGAGTATCCCACTCAAAATAACTTGCGTCATTACTAGGTTTAGAATCCGGGTTATTGTCAGTGGTGCCCGGCCACATTACTTTCTGTAATATTCTGGTTTGTAATAAGCAAGGCAATTCTGCCTATGGACATTTATTAATTAATTTATATTTGATGTGATGATTTGATTGCCTTTAGGATTACTTGTTTTTACTAGTTTTTTGGCGATTGCATGCCGCTCTTTGTTTTCGCCTGGATACGTGAGGCTCGTGAGGGTGTGAAAGTTTTCTACTCATAATTTTAAAAGTCTAAAATTTTAGTGAGTCTAAATAACATAGAAAGATAACGAATCTAGGGAATTAGCCGGGGATCGACCCCGGGGTCGCATGCATATTTTTGCATTACTCTTTCCTTGCTTTAGACCCCTCCCCGCCTGCGAGTAGAGTCCGGATAGTCTGACCTATGAGGATGAGGTGCCGGACCTGGGGAAGTCCAGTCTTCTAAAAAATTATTTTATAAGCCTGTTTTTAAAATTTCAAGCATATTTGATTTGAGGTTGTTAACCAGCATGCATCGCATTAGATACAAATTAAAGAGTCAAAATTTTAATTTCATAGTCCTTAGCATTTTAGCACCCAACATAAGTCAAAGGGGCCAATTAAAAAAATCTCTAGATGTCGGCCCCGCCTCCCCAAAACTTTAATTATAACGTCCCTACCACTCTTTCATAAAAGACCGGACTCATCTCTTTTAAATCGATTAGGTGGTTAGCTGGCTCCCCAATCCAGGCCGGGGTAAGTCCAGACCTTGCACTGCATTAGTTAGGATCGAACGACTGTGGTCCAGTGTCCAAAGTAGATTTAGGTTCCGGGGCAGATCTTTGATTATAAGACCCCAAACTTCGGGAATCTAATCCCAAATTTCTAATAAAATGCTCAACTCTAATTAAATATCATTTCAAATCCAAAACATAAAGCCCAACACTTAGATTAAGTTGGGACATTTCCGGATGGTTCTGGAATCTCAAGGTGTCCCCTACCCCTCATCCTTTAACTCCGTTAATAACTGCTCAATTTTGATCCATTCCCTTTTGATTTTCCAATAATTCTATTCATACTTTGATATCACTCCTAGAAACTCTAAACATAATTCTGCCATTATTTTAATCGGGAGTTTTCGTATGAGATTTTATCTCCCTACGATGTAATTAACTACGAGGGCTTGCGCTCGTAGGAGATTTGGAACCCCACACACCTGATTTTAAAGAAAACTCAATTTCTAAAACTTTATTAGATTTCTTTGGGAAAAGTTAAATAATGATCATCATGGTCGCATTAGAAGAATTATCGTAGAATGGTGTCATTTCCCTTTGGGGAGATACATCCTTCTTCGATAAGGCTTTGGATGCGAATGCGACGATCATGTTTCTTGAATATTGTAATTGGGTACTTTAGTTGAACTATACTTTGTCCCCTTGGGGCCATATAAAGTTCTTCTTAGAACCCGATCATAGTATTCAAGATGAGTTTACATAATTCTAAGTCTGAACACCATTATGAAAGTTTATTTTTGTCCTTCGGGGTGATATACTCTTTCTAATGAGTTGATTCGACCTTAGAATTAGAAATCAACCTTAATCTTAAAATCCCCAAAGAAAACTAATATTTTTCAAAACCTGTTTTCCAAAATTCCACCAACAAAAAATGGCACGCCCGGTGGGACAAATCTCTCTCTCCATCTTTAATAATGGCAAAATTTTGTTTCATCGGTAGTCTTAACTACCTTTCTTCCGTTGGTCCCTCTACCCATTTCTTTCTTGGGTGAGTGTGGGCAACATCTAAAAGAAAATACCTTTCAAATAGAGAGGCGAGTGATGAAATCTTTGTCTAAGCCGGGCTTTGACATTTTGCCTCCAAGTTAATTGGTAGAGCAAAGGAGTTAAGCCAGGTTCCTTGAATATTCTCAATCAATTTTGTAAACTCTCTTATTGGGTGAAAACTCAACATATTGAGGTTCAAGATTTAGAGAAAATTAATCATGCTTAAAATTCAAATTTTAATTCAAAATTGACTAACTTAAATCACTTTTCCTTAATTCCAGGATACTTAAATACTCAAATGGCTGGAAAACTCATCTTCTCCCTGGATAGAAACTTGACAATAGAAGGAATTACCTCTGGCAACTTGATCCAGTTTGGGATAGAATTTCAAAACTTTAAGTTATCAGTCAACGGAGAAGAAATGATTGATCTCTCTGCTGGAATACAAAGGGATGTCCCCCTAGTCGAGATTACTTTAGGGTCAGGAGTTGACTCCCCCATCTCTATGATGGAGGTCGTTGTCGCCCCTTCGACCACTGTGCCCTCTACTCAGGAGGATAAGAATCGAGAACCATTAAAAATGGAAGAATTACCATCTCAACCTGAGATTGGGTCAAGTTCTAACACCCCTATTGCCAGTAAAAGTAAGCGGAAGAAATACCTTAAAAGGGTTAAGAAGAAGGTTGCTAAGGCCAAAAAGACTGCTAAGGTAGAAGCCTTGATACAAGCTAAATTTGAGGCCAATCGAGAATTCGTTGCTCCTTACACCTACCCCCTCAATGGTGGAAATGTTTTCCACCCTACTCCTGTTACTCAAAGGAGAGAGGTTGTGAAAATGAGAGCACGATCTCCGATACACCTTCTTGACTACTATACAGAGAGAATCAATCAAGAAAGAGCTAAGCAATCACCTGTAATAAATCATAGGCCCCTAGTTGAAGGTTATGACCCATCCACTCTATTAGATGAAGTTTGGTCACGTGACTACACGTGCCCTACTATATCATCTGTAGAGGAGGAGGTGTAGAAACCACCCGGGGTGCCACTCTCATAATTGCTAGGTCACTAGTAATTAGAGAGGAGAATAATGATGGATATGAGATCTTATCAGATAGTGACACCATTTGAATTTAACTTCTAGATGGGTCATATCGCGATAGATCCTTAAATTGAGATGATGCATCATTAGTTAGGGATAGTGCAGACCCCACAACAATCTCTTCCTCTTAAGAGATTGTGGAAATATAATTTACATTGATTGGGCCTTGCCACCTGGACTTACTATTTTGAAGGAAATCATATTATTTCTCAAGTGTAATGGGTCCAAATTTTTAAGATGGTTGATCCATCTTTTTAATGAAACTTGACCTCTACTTTAAATCAAAAAATAGGAGAGAGTTGTGGTTGACTCCACTAGATCTTTAAAGGGCCTTCTCTCCCACCGCTTCTGCGGGTTGATTTGATTTTTGAATTAAAATTTGTATCAAACTTAAGTTGGTTTTAGAAATGAAAATCTTCTTAGTCTTCTCGCGATTTTTCATCTTATAGGCTTCTCTTACATGTTCTAAATCTATTCAATGATTTTCAAAGTCAAGTTGATATTTTCTTATCAAAAGATTGGGTCCAATTTGGGGATTATTCTTCCTTGGATAAGCGAATGAATTTCCTTCTCTTATACTTGCGACATAATCCTGGATTAAAAAAAAAAAAAGAGAGCAATTATTTTAAGATTTTAAAGAAAGTGAAGCCTCTTGTTAAAAAAAAAATTCAAAGGATGCACAAAGTGCATTAAAAAAATTCAAAATCAAAAGAAGCGCAAAGTGCGCCAAAGAAATAAAAAGATGTGCAAAGCACGTCACAAAAAAAGTGAAAGAGGCTTCCTTCTTTTTAAATTCTTAAATCTCAAAGAGCTCGATCATATTTAATAGCTTGACTTTGACAAATCTTGAATCTAGATTTATTGTCATGCTTGGACTGTTTATTAGATAGAAAATTCTATGCAAGAGGATTGAAAAGATTAAATTTCTCTATCCAACTTACGCCTTTTTGAAATTGATTTTAATTCAAAATTTCTACAAGGGAGAATCTAGTTCAATTTCTATGAAATTTGATCCGGGTCAACAAAATCCAAAACCCTTGGCTCTTTTCGGGTCAATTGGGGTCACTCAACTTCTTACTATACTTTTGAATTTGTTCCCACTTGTCATTTTGACAGGGTCCAAATGATTAAGAGGAAATTTTCAATAAAAAGAATGAATCTTCTATTCTCGATAAGAAATCAAATTCCACTCTTGAGAGATATATGTGAATCTTTAAACATAGGCATCATTTCTTTTAAGATCCACTTCGTGAAATAACACTCTATGTTGGGTCCAAGCTTGTTCTCATATAGAGGTGTGTTTTACATGGCTATAAATTGACTTTAAAATTGAGTCACAACTGAGTAGAGTGCCCAACTCCGATTGGAGGAGCTCGAAGGCCTCGAAGAAAGTTGATTTTGAACTCAACAAAATTTGAAATTACATAAGTCACGTATGATTCAAGCTCGTGATAAAATTGTGTTACCTCAAGACTTTCCAAGTAGGAGACTTGGCTGTAGTCCTTTGGAGACAAATTTTAGTCCACCATAAGATCAATATAAGCTTTGAATCAATGTTGACTAGATAGACCACCTTAGAGATAATCTATAAGAGAGGTTCATGACAATTGATTAATTTTGAAGATGCCACCAGATGATTCATTTCATTTGGGTGGTTCTTTAAGAAGTATCATGCATGATGAGGATCAAATTAAACATCAAATTCACCCCTTAAAATTCATAGAAATCAAATCAAGTTAAAAATCATCAATCAATTGTTTTCAATTCTCTTTTCCTCAAGGTTAGGTCCTTCCTTCCCTTAGGATTAGGCCCGCTAGTGGTGGAATACGCCCTTCGTGGCACCACCCTAGCATTTGTCCCGGGGATTAGTGGTGGAGTACGCCCTCCGTGGCACCATCCTGATTCCCATTCGCTAGTGATGGAGTACGCCCTTCGTGGCACCATCCTAGTTTGCCAGTTGAGGTCCTCTGTGTGGAGCAAGTTTCCTCCCCACATGACCATTCGCTAATGGTGGAGTACGCCCTTCGTGGCACCATCCTAGTTTGCCAGTTGATCTGCCTATTTGGAGTAAGTTTTCTATCAGCATCCTATAGGCCTAAGGTTGGGTGATGCCCTTCCTTAGACCCAAGGCTAGGTGTTCCCTACCTTGGTTTCCAGTTGATCCGTCTACTAGGAGTAAGTCTTCTATCAGCACCCTGTAGACCTAAGGTTGGGTGATGCCCTTCCTTAGACCCAAAGCTAGGTATTCCCTACTTTGGTTTCCAGTTAATCTGCCTATTAGGAGTAAGTCTTCTATCAGCATCCTATAGGCCTAAGGTTGGGTGATGCCCTTCCTTAGACCCAAGGCTAGGTATTCCCTACCTTGGTTTCCAGTTGATCCGTCTACTAGGAGTAAGTCTTCTATCAGCATCCTATAGACCTAAGGTTGGGTGATGCCCTTCCTTAGACCCAAAACTAGGTATTCCCTACTTTGGTTTCCAGTTAATCTGCTTATTAGGAGTAAGTCTTCTATCAGCATCCTATAGGCCTAAGGTTGGGTGATGCCCTTCCTTAGACCCAAGGCTAGGTATTCCCTACCTTGGTTTCCAGTTGATCCGTCTACTAGGAGTAAGTCTTCTATCAGCATCCTGTAGACCTAAGGTTGGGTGATGCCCTTCCTTAGACCCGAAGCTAAGTATTTCCTACTTTGGTTTCCAGTTAATCTGCCTATTTGGAGTAAGTCTTCTATCAGCATCCTATAGGCCTAAGGTTGGGTGATGCCCTTCCTTAGACCCAAGGCTAGGTATTCCCTACTTTGGTTTCTCCAGTCCTCTCTTCATAATAGGTGTAAGCCTTCCATTAGCATTCTATAGGCTTGAGGTTGGGAGATGATCCCCCTTTCATTCTCAAAGTTCTACTTCCATTCGGTCAACGCCAATGTGTGCAGTAGAAGTTCTTTCTACCACACACATTGGGGGTCCATTTGTTGACCTCATTTTTGTATGAGGTCACTAAGACCCTTCCAGAATCCAGATTTAATCCTAGACCCTAGGATCCACTCTAGACCTTAGGATCCTTCTAGATCCAAGACCTTAGAGTCCACTCTAGAGCCTAGGATTCCCTTAAATCCTAGATCTTAGAATTCTTCTAGATCTTAGGGTCACTCCAACTTCAAATCAATCTCCACCCTTGATCAACCTCAACCTCAAATCAATTCCTATATTTGATCCACTCCAATTTCAATTTGATCCCTACCTGTGATCAATTTAAATCTCAAACTCCATCCAATTCAAATTCAAATTAATTCAAATTTCAAACATATCCAAATTTTGACTCAATCCACTTGAGAATCCAAATTTTAACCTAGACTTTGATCCAAGCTTCAATCTAGCTTTGACCTCATCCATTCATTAACAATCACCACATGATTGTAAATGATTTGGATACTTCAATACTAATCATTCAAACTTAAAATCTATTCCAAATCCAGAAATCCAGACTCAAATCCTAAGTCTCAAGGCCTTGTCCTAAAGACCCTTTTTAGAGATTTTTCAAACATTTCAAAACCCACTCAAATGGTCTCTGATTCAAGGTTTATCACTTGTAAAGTGATAAGACATGTCTCTAGAGGTTACCCTCCAACTTTTAGCTCATTTTGAGGTCTCTAACCCCAGAATCTGAATTAAAATCCAAAGGCTGTAAAACCTTCAAATATTTACAGCCTATGCCACTGAACCTAACCCCTTTGAGATCTTGACCTTGGAACCCTTATCCAAGCCTCCAATCACTTCCAGACTCTTGATTTTAACCCATTGAGCAGTAAACTGCATTTTTCAGAACCATTTTTGACTCTAGTTGACCAATGGGCCAAAATTGACTAAAATACCCTTATGAGATTTCAAATGGCTATTTCAATTCAAATCAATTCCAAACTCTTTGAAACCACTTCCAATGAATTTCAAATATCAAACTCAACTTGTTGAACTCAAACCCAGACCTTGGGTCAACCTGGTTGACCAAGTCAACCAAGTTTGACCCATGGACCCATACACCCCTCCCCTTTCATAATTTTGAATCTAGTCC
Organism: Dendrobium huoshanense; assembly: GCA_016618105.1. Taxonomy (NCBI): domain Eukaryota; kingdom Viridiplantae; phylum Streptophyta; class Magnoliopsida; order Asparagales; family Orchidaceae; genus Dendrobium; species Dendrobium huoshanense. The sequence goes on along the minus strand of CM028343.1, from coordinate 80,802,601 downwards.
ATTCCAAGTCCTTTGAATGTATGGGATGAACCCTTGGGTACCCAAGAGACCCCTCTTGGTGACCCAAGCCTTGGGCTCACTTGGGTTAGCCTTATGGCTTGACCCAAGTGACCCAAGAGAGACCTCCCTTGAGCCATCTTTTGATCTTAATCAAATTGAATCCAAATCAAGGTGCCATTGGGTTCCCATTGACCCAATACACCTTCCTTGACCAGCCCAATCCTTGGGCTCATTTGGGTCAAGAGTTAGGCTAACCCAAAGTGCCCAAAAGCACTTGGGATTGGGCCAACTCTCAACCTAAACCCAATTGAACCTGGCCAACACCTCCCATAGGTGGCCCTAGGTTCAATACACCCCCTCCAGCCAGCCCATGCCTTGGGCTAGCTTGGGTCAATAGTTAGGCTAACCCAAAGTAGCCAAAAACACTTGGACCCGAGCCATTTTCCAGCTCAGATCAAATTGGACCCAATTGCCACTTGCATTGGGTGCACCAGACCCAGACCCACTTCCCACCTCAAGCCAAGGGTCTGGCCAGACCTGGGTTGAGCCCAAATCGACCTGAACCGAGCAAATTTGGATCAACCCGAGCCAACCTTTGACACAGATCAAATTGGACCCAATTGCCACTTGCATTGGGTGCACCAGACCCAGACCTACCTCCCATATCTAGTCCCGGGTCTGGCCTGACCTGGATCGAGCTCAATTCGACTCAAACCAAGCAGGTTTGAGCCAAACCGAGCCACCGGATCGATCCTGGCTTCCCCAGACCAATTTGACTCCACTTCCAGCTCCAGTGTGTCCCCATCGGCATTCCCTGGTCAACCCGACCCAGACCGTGGCCGGCGGTGGTCGGAACCAATGGAGAGCAAGTTCTGGTGGTCCCCCCAGGCCGATCCTGACTGAAAGCCTTCCAAAGGCTGTGGTTAGCCGGCTTGAGGCTCACGAGCTCTCTGGAATGGTGCCCCTTTCCACTTGGCATCAATCCGAGAGCTCCTCCGATTCAATCCTGGCCGTCCGAGCTCGCGGGAGGAGGCTGAATAGGCTGGTGCTCCCCAGAGCTCAAGGATCGATCCCAGCATTTCTAAATGATTCCCCAGAGTTCCCTCGACCTCCCAGCGTCTCCTCTAGTGCTCCCAGACCTCTCCTTTCATTACTTCTAGCAAACTCCGGTGAAAGGCTTCGACGTCCCGCTCAAAGTCCTACCTCCGGCCGTCCTCCAGTCGCGGTCCCTGAAGGAAACCGTCTCGCCTTCGTCCCCTGAAGCTTCTAGATAGAGAAGCTCATTTGTTGAGACTTTCTCTGTGGTAATTCTTTCATCCCGAGCTCCCTAGTTAGGTAGTCCAGTCAAGTGTGAAGGAAACCTTCACCCCAACGGATTTCCACCGTTGGATTGAAGGTTTCCACCCCCCTGATCCTCCCTGTGAAATTTTGTTGAAGTTCACCGGCGGGATCAATCGGATCACGCCGGAGAAGGTTCACGGCCTCGGATAGAAGCGGAGGTTGAAGATGAAATCTCAGCCGTTGATTCCGATCAACAGCTCAGATTAGATCCCGCTGTTTCGGAGCGCGTCTGATCCCAACCGTCCGATCCGCCATCCGACGGCTGTGGTTAATCTGACCGTTAACAGTTGGCGCCAATGATTGCCCAGCCAATCAGCGCGCGGCACGTGTAAAGCGAGCGCTGACTGTGTAATGGCCGAATTAATAATTCCAGAAATTCAAGGGAACTTTAGAAATTCATATCTCCCTGCACACTTGTCCAAATTAGGTGTTCTTAGGCTCATTGGAAAGGTCTCAGTGAGACCTACAAAAGCCCTATGGTTCCATGCCCTGGTTAGGTCAGTGCTAGGTTTAATTTGAGTTTGAGCATTTTATTAATTTCTTTAATTATTCTTTAAATACAAGTCCACCAGGCATGGAATTTTGGGAGATTGAATTTGAACATATTTTTGACATGTCCAAATTTTATCTCCCTCTTTTAAGATGTTCAAGGGCATTTTCCCCAAATTTCAAATTTAAGGGTCATGGTTTGACCCTTAAATTCAAAATGGGGTATAGACCTATCCAATGGGATTTAGGGTGTGATTTTTTGTGTGCTGATGATGTTTAGGATAAGGAGTGTAGAGCCACTGATTTTGCCCCAATCCAAGCATAGGATAGATCCCTATAGAGATTTGAAGGTGACTTAGAGTTCACCTTAGGTGGTTTAGTTAACCACCTTAGAGTACTCCATTTGAGCTCAAATTTGGTGAGTTTAGTCCTCAGGGTCAGGTGATCCTTTGGACCAAATTTCATCAAATTTAGAGTCCATTTGGTTTCCTAAGTAGGAACCACAATAATTCCTCTTAGAAATAACCCTTTAGCCTTAATAAAATTCTAATAATTCTAATTTAATTCTTAAAATTCCCTAAAATACCCCAAATTAACTTAAATTTATCTCTTAATCAATGAAAATTGAAATCACTTTAATTTGACATTAAAATCCACTTTAATTTAATTTTAATTAAAATCAATGTTTAATCAATTTTAATTAATTAAAAATTATTAAAAAATCCCAAAAAATCTTTAAACACTTGCTGATCTCTCCTTAGATTATTTCTGATCTTTGGAGTTGATTTCAAGAAGTTTGGGACTCATTTGGGATCAAATCCCTAAAATGACCCTTTAATTGAGATAATTTAATAATTTCAATAAATACCCAAACTTCCAAAATTCATTACTAATTGTAGAAAATTCCAAATCAATCAAACCCAGTGGCTAATGAATCTAATTAAAATCTAGTATTTTCCTAAAATTTCAAACCCCCAAAATCTGGTCAAAGTCAAAAAGTCAACATTTTGGTCAACTCTAGGTTAAAACCGGGTCAAAACTCTAAAAATCATAACTTTTGATAGAAAACTTCAAATTGAATGTGCCACATGTCTAACAACTCATAATTAGGCCTAGTATTTTAATAAAATATAAACATTCTAGAATTTGAGCTTAATAAAAAAATTCAACTTTTGACCCTTTAATTAAATGATTAAAATATTCAAAAAAAACATTCATAAAGCTCAAATCATTCTAAAACTCAGAAAATATTGGTTTAATGCTTAAAACACTTAACAAATCCTGTAAAACACAACAACCACCCTAAAGTTGAAGTTTATTGGCTGGACTACTCCGGGCTGCGGGGCTAAGTGTCCTAAGGAGGCTGGTTCCTCGAGCCTGGTGGCACAACGCCACGAATGAATTCTAAAGGGTGTCAAACCTTAAAATGGATTAATTTTTTAATTATTTAAAATTTTAAAAATCTCTAATTCAATTACATTAATTTGGTTTATCGGCTGGACTTCTCCGGGCTGCGGGGCTAAGTGTCCTAAGGAGGCTGGTTCCTCGAGCCTGGTGGCACAACGCCACGAATCAATTAAAGGCAAACTTAAATTAATCAAGCTTTTAAAATCAGTAACTAACTCATTTTAATATTAATCCACTCTTTTAATTCCAACCAATTTAAATAACTTAATCAACCCCGATTTACTGGGTAACCCAGGCCTACGAGGCTATTAGCTTAGCCCCAAGGAAGGTGAAATAAACTTCACGGCCTCGGTGTGAAACAAAGGTAGCAATCAATTAATTTCTAAAATATGTTTAATTAAAATTCTTAATTCATTAATACTTAAATTTTAATTTAAATCGCCTTCTAAGCCTTAACAAATCCAAACTTTTAGGCAACACTAACTAATCACCTACTTTAGGATCTATCCCAGCCACACGACCTTTCTCACACACTTTAGATGATGTGCTAGGACAACCAACTCTAGATCTAGGTTAGGCCAGAGTTTACTTTACTGCTGTGTGCCAGATTTTTCGTAGTTTTCACTGCATGTTGTAGATGAAATTGCTTTGCTGTGTCTGCTTACTTTTTCTGTACTCTGTGGATGAATTGATGTGTTTGGCGACTAGATTACCCTTAGGTTAGGTACGATCTGGATGTTGACACAGTTTTCTGCAGGTGGTCACGCTCATGCAGGGCAATATAAAAAGGGGGCAAATCAAAAAAATGCATAAATATTATAAAATCTTTGCACAGGTGCTTCAGCTGCTAAAGCCCCCAAATCATAAAAAGAGCGTGGCCAGTGTGTTTACTTTCTTTTCTGCTCATATACAACTGCTTGGGAATAACTGCTTTTTATATATTAATTGCTTAGGATATCCCTGCAGGTGAGTCTAGATTTTTATTTTGATATCAATGTAATTTGTGTAAGTGTCAAGTGTTGTGAAAGTTGATTTTGAGTTGGGATACATAGATCCAAAGCTTGGATTCCAAAGAGGAAAGGATACCCCTTTAGGGAACACTCCTTTTCTATTTGGAAATCCAAATTTGGATCATACCTCTTCCTTACCCAAAAAGGAAAGAGTGGCCTTCCCCTTAAAGGAAGTGCCCTCGAAGATTCCAAGAAGATTGAAAAAAAGGAGTCCAAAGAAGAATGAGATTGAAGATTTGAAGATTAAGAGTATCCCACTCAAAATAACTTGCGTCATTACTAGGTTTAGAATCCGGGTTGTTGTCAGTGGTGCCCGGCCACTTTACTTTCTGTAATATTCTGGTTTGTAATAAGCAAGGCAATTCTGCCTATGGACATTTATTAATTAATTTATATTTGATGTGATGATTTGATTGCCTTTAGGATTACTTGTTTTTACTAGTTTTTTGGCGATTACATGCCGCTCTTTGTTTTCGCCTGGATACGTGAGGCTCGTGAGGGTGTGAAAGTTTTCTACTCATAATTTTAAAAGTCTAAAATTTTAGTGAGTCTAAATAACATAGAAAGATAACGAATCTAGGGAATTAGCCAGGGATCGACCCCGAGGTCGCATGCATATTTTTGCATTACTCTTTCCTTACTTTAGACCCTTCCCCGCCTGCGGGTAGAGTCCGGATAGTCTGACCTATGAGGACGAGGTGCCGGACCTAGGGAAGTCCAGTCTTCTAAAAAATTATTTTATAAGCCTGTTTTTAAAATTTCAAGCATATTTGATTTAAGGTTGTTAACCAGCATGCATCGCATTAGATACAAATTAAATAGTCAAAATTTTAATTTCATAGTCCTTAGCATTTTAGCACCCAACATAAGTCAAAGGGGCCAATTAGAAAAATCTCTAGATGTCGGCCCCGCCTCCCCAAAACTTTAATTATAACGTCCCTACCACTCTTTCATAAAAGACCAGACTCATCTCTTTTAAATCGATTAGGTGGTTAGCTGGCTCCCCAATCCAGGCCGGGGTAAGTCCAGACCTTGCACTGCATTAGTTAGGATCGGACGACTGTGGTCCAGTGTCCAAAGTAGATTTAGGTTCCGGGGCAGATCTTTGATTATAAGACCCCAAACTTCGGGAATCTAATCCCAAATTTCTAATAAAATGCTCAACTCTAATTAAATATCATTTCAAATCCAAAACATAAAGCCCAACACTTAGATTAAGTTAAGACATTTCCGGATGGTTCTGGAATCTCAAGGTGTCCCCTACCCCTCATCCTTTAACTCCGTTAATAACTGCTCAATTTTGATCCATTCCCTTTTGATTTTCCAATAATTCTATTCATACTTTGATATCACTTCTAGAAACTCTAAACAAAATTCTGCCATTATTTTAATCGGGAGTTTTCGTAGGAGATTTTATCTCCCTACGATGTAATTAACTACGAGGGCTTGCGCTCGTAGGAGATTTGGAACCCCACACACCTGATTTTAAAGAAAACTCAATTTCTAAAACTTTATTAGATTTCTTTGGGAAAAGTTAAATAATGATCATCATGGTCGCATTAGAAGAATTATCGTAGAATGGTGTCATTTCCCTTTGGGGAGATACATCCTTCTTCGATAAGGCTTTGGATGCGAATGCGACGATCATGTTTCTTGAATATTGTAATTGGGTACTTAGTTGAACTATACTTTGTCCCCTCGGGGCCATATAAAGTTCTTCTTAGAACCCGATCATAGTATTCAAGATGAGTTTACATAATTCTAAGTCTGAACACCGTTATGAAAGTTTATTTTCGTCCTTCGGGGTGATATACTCTTTCTAATGAGTTGATTCGACCTTAGAATTAGAACTCAACCTTAATCTTAAAATCCCCAAAGAAAACTAATATTTTTCAAAACCTGTTTTCCAAAATTCCACCAACAAATCTCTTTAGATTTCTTAAGATTATCGTTAAGTGAGGTGTGTGAAGCTTTTAATGCATTACTTTTATCAACTAATTCCAAATGCTTCTTGTTTAATTCATCAAATTCATCAAGGAGAGCCATGTGATTTGAATCAATCGTTGCATGATCTTTAAGAAAAACTTCATGCTCTTTTTGTAGATTTGAATGTTCTAATTTTAGGCTAGCATGAGTTTTCTTAAGTTTTTTGTATGATGTATGGATTTTTTCGCAAATTTCAAACAATTCATCATAGGTTGGTTTACATACCTCTTCCTCATCACTTTGATTTTCTCCCATGAAACACAAGTTTGTAGTCTCTTCCTCTGGTTCAGTCTCAGAGGAATCAGTACCAGATTCTGCCCAGAAGCCTCTTTGGATTTTCTTATTCTCCTTCCTAGACTTAGCTTTCTCCTCACCTTTTTCCTTTTCTTTGCTTGAATGATCTTGAAGTGTAGGACAATCGGCTCTTACATGTCCAGGTTTCCTGCATTCAAAACAAACAACATCAGAAGATCTTTTAATATGTTTATGATCCTTACCTTTTCTCCAACTTTGATGATGCTTTTGTTTCTTCCTTAGAAAGCTTTTGAATTGCCTTGTGATGAAGGCAACTCCATCGCTTTCAGACCCGGAAGATTCAGAATCCGATTTGTGTGCCTTCAATGCAATTGTTTTCTTCTTTTTCTTCTCACCTGTATCAAGATTTCTTTGATTCACCCCTTGCTCGTAAGCAATGAGTGAGCTAAGCAAGTTATCAATAGAATAGGTGTTCAAATCTTTAGATTCAGTGATTGCAGTAATTTTTGCATCATAAGACGAAGGCAAGCATCTCAAAATCTTGTTAACTTTTTCATAGTTCGAAAGTTCTTTTCCTAGTGCATGCAATGAAGTAGCAATCTGAGTAAACCTAGTGTACATGTCAGAAATCGATTCATGAGGTTTCATACGAAAAAGTTCGTAGTCATGCAAGAGAATGTTTAAACGGGATTGTTTAACTTCATTAGTGCCTTCATAAGTAATGCACAATTTATCCCAAATTTCTTTACCAGTTTTACAAGTTGAAACACGCATGTAATCCTCAGATTTTAAAGCACAGAAAAAATAATTCAAACATTTCGCATTTAATTGAGCTAAATCTCGTTCATCAAAAGTCCATTCGGTAAAAGCAACTTCAGTTTTAATACCGTTAATTTCACGAGAAGGTGGAGAATAACCTTCTTGAATAAGCATCCACATGTGATAATCAGTAGATTGTAAAAAAGTTGACATGCGAGTTTTCCAAAAATCAAAAGGTAGGTTATCGAACAGAGGAGGTCGGGTAATAGAATACCCTTCCGTAGTGTTGCGATTCCCAAAGTTAGACATGGATCAAATTCAAAAAGTTTTCAAACTTTAATTTTCGAATCAAGCTCTGATACCACTTGAAAGTTCGATGGGGATGTTAAGCCCTATGAACTTAGTCCCAAACTAACCAAGAGGGGGGGGTGAATTGGTATTTTAAAAATTTCTTTTTAAACAAAGAAATAAAATCACATAAACCAAATCACACCACAAAAAATTGCGGAATTTAAAAATGCGGAAGCAAGAAAAGGAACACAGAAATTTATAGTGGTTCGGTCGACTCGACCTACGTCCACTCCTTGGAGGCACCCTCCAAGTATTGCACTACAAAAAGTGACTCTCCTTTAGCCCCCACGGCTAGGTGGAGAAACCCTCACAAGAACCTCCTTTTTGCCACCCCGGCAAGGCAGAGAACCTATCTCCTTTTGCTTCCTCCTAAAGCTGGCAGAGAACCAGAACCAAAAGCAAAACTCCTTACCTCTACCGACCCGTCCACGGACGAGAAACTCTAGATGAAGACGACGCAGAGAGATCCTTGAAGCAACCCTTGTGAAACCCCTCACAAGCTCCCCCTCACAAGATCCTCTCTCTCTCCTCTCTCTCTCTTTCTCTCCTCAAGGTCTTCTCAGGTCAAGGCAGCAGCCAAAGGTTTTTAAAAACATTGAACAAGAGCTCTTAAATAGAAGAACTTCAAAAGAGCTTATTAATTGCAAGTTGCTGACAATATCGTCCAGGCCGATATGGACATCGGCCTGGCCGATCAGTACAAATCAATGATGATCGGCCAGAGCATCGCCCTGGATGGGAAACAAGATGATTGAAAAATTGGCTTGATCGTCCCGGCCGATCTCACGATCGTCCTGGCCGATCAGTTCAAATCAGATGAAAATCATCATGACAATAGCCCTGGATACGGGCTGGCCGATATTGATCGTCCTGAAGTAACTTAAGGTTTTTGACTAGATCGTTCTGGCCGATCCTGCGATCGTCCAGGACGATATGATCGTATCAATCATCCTTAATTACTCCCTTGATTCCCTGAACAATTATGGCATAATTTGTGAATATCGTCCAGGCCGATACGAGGATCGTCCTGGCCGATAATTTAAAGATACAATATACCATACTTGACTATGGCGGCTACTTCTTTCTGTTTTGAGCTTATCGTCCTGGCTGATACACGTATCGTCCAGGACGATCTGTTAATGTCGGCTGCCTTAATTAAGAATCCTTAATTAGACTTTCTGTTGTAAGCGGATCATCCAGGCCGATCCAAGAAATCGTCCTGGCCGATATGAGTAAAAATAGAAATTCTAAGTCTCTCAAGTGTGTGTGTGAAGGGTTACATAGCATCAGTCTCTTTGACTTTTACAAGTGGACTCAAAAGGTAAAAAACAAAAGTACAGACTGACTCAACCCTAAACCTACGCATTCTTGAACTTGGCTCCTTTTTGATTGTCCGATCTTCGATTCCTGAAAAGTTAGAAGCAACAAGCTGTCCAAGAGAAATAGTGTTTGTCAATCATCAAAACATAAGACATGAAAAATAGATTTGCAACAAAAAGCAATCTTCAGTACATCTTCATTCTTGATATTCAATTGATGGTATTCCTAACGAAGGTCAATCTTTGAAAATACGGAAGAACATAAAAACTGGTTGAATAGATCATTAATGAGAGGTAGATGATACTTATTCTTCATGGAGACCTTGTTTAACTCACTGTAGTCAATGCAAAGTCTCATACTTCCATTTTTCTTTTTGATGAATAAAATTGGTGCTCCCCATTGTGAAATGCTTGGTAAGATGAATCCTTTATCAAATAATTTTTATAATTGTACTTTGAGATCTTGAAGCTAGATCATTACCATATAATACAATGTTTTTATAATTGGAGTAGTACCCAGAATTAGATCTATAGTGAACTTGATCTCACGATCAAGAGGTAAGCCAAGAAAATCATCATGAAATATATATATACAAATTCTTAAATTTCTTGGACATTATCTGAACTAATGTTTGGCTTGTTGGTATCCATTACATGAGCAAGATACCAAACACGCTCATGATAAATCATCTTAATATCTTTAATATATGATATAAGATAAGATATTACTCCTCTTGCACCAATAAAGTTTGTAGATTCACCTTGTATATGAAAGTTTACCCTTATCTTTTGATAATCTATTATAACATAATATCTAGATAACAAGTCCATTCCCAAATTGCATCAAATTCAACTAGTAAAAATATAATGAGTGTTGTAGGCACATCCATCTTATTGATTATAATATTACAATCATGAGCACACTAAGTAACTATCATAGATGCTCCATATGGTATATTAATAGACAAATAAAATTGCTTTTGAGATACTAATGTATTTGATGCTAACATATTTTATATGAATGAATTTACTACCCCATAATCAAATAGAATCTTTATAAGTTATTTATGAATAGAGGAGCTTCATGGGCCTCTTATTTAGTCATGGTGAGACATGAAGAGAAATCATCTATCAGGCTGGTCTTGTACTTGAGATTGTGATGTCTAATATTGCATTGATTGTTGTTGTTACTGATATGGCATCAGAAGTTCTTGATGTTGGTACATGAAAATAGGGCATTACTCGTAGAGTTGAGATATTGGAACTTACTGGGATTGTTATTAAGGCTAAGAATAATACTATTTTCTCTTTCCTTTCCATTATTCTTATGGTAGAATCCTTCTAATAATTTTTTTCTTCCATTTTGGTGTGAATGTTTATAGTTGTCTCGAGTAGCTGAAGGCTTTGATTGATCTTGAATCTTGAGTGGGAAATCCTTGGTCCCATGCATAGTGTTGTAGCAGTTAAACAACTTTTCAATACCCAAATTACACATCCCTGAATGATATTTATTGCGGTGCATTTAACAAGGATTACTTTTTGACTTCTACTCCTGATGATTTTTGTGGTGCTTTTTATGTGAATCTCCCTATATCTGATTATCTATTGCTTTTCACTTTCCAATAACTTTCTCTTTACATCAATTTATCTCTATCTCTGTATGTATAGCGTTTTCCACAATCTCTCTGAATGTAGTGCACTTAATTGTAGATAAGGATCTCCTGAAGTCTTCTCTCAGACAAAAAGGGAAGTTCTAGATTTTTGAACTTCATGTTGACAAATGGATTGTATAAATCTAACAATTTTGGCAAACTTTGTCTCATATTCTCAGGCTGTCTTTATTCGTTGCTCTAGCTTTCTTAAATCATTTGTTTGTTTTGATCAATCTGCCATGAGGAAATATCGCTCCAAAAACAATCTTTCAAAATTTGTCCAAGGAGTTATTGTGTCTGCTCCAAAATTATTGTGTCGGCAGCTCTCCCACCAGTCATCAACACCCTCTTGCGGTTGAAGCACATCCATGTCTACCTTCTGCTCTTCAAGGCATTTAATACCTCAAAGTCTCTTTTCTATATCATGAAGCCAAGTGTCTGACTCGATTGGCCCCACAGTACCATTAAATGTTGGAGGCTGAGTCTTCAAGAATGAATCATTACCTGATCTATTACCCCTCCATTAGTTGAAATGACAAGTAGTATTTTAAATTTTCATTTACTACGTTGAGTAAGAAAGTAACTATTATCACTCACTTCATTATAATTAGTGACGTTAATTTACTTACATGAGTTTGGCTTGTAGCTGGCTCTCTTATTACCTCCTGTCACACTAAGGGCATCAACTTATTCATCAACTTGTTCTAATGGTGGTGATGGTTGAGTTTGTTGTGGCACTTGCTGAGTAAGTTGATGAATTATTTGCATCGCTTGACTGAGTTGAGCAATTACGGTTATTTTCATGATGATCAGCACGTTGATATTTGGGGTTAGGGGTGTGTGAACAAAATCGGCTCACGAGCCAGCTTGATCGCATCTCTTTAACAGGCTTGTGAGTTGAACTTATGGAGCATTTAGTTCGAGCTTGAGCTGATAATTGAGCTTGTATATTAAACGAGCTCGAATTTATGCTTAGCCCAACTCGACTTCAAAACTCGTTGAGTGACTCGATTTAAAAAAAAAATAGTATAAAATTAGTCCTAATATAGCATTCATTTTCAAAAGCAGCCCCAATTTTGTGAAACAGACGGAAAATTATTAGGTCCGGACACCGGACCTAAAAATAGGTTCGAATAGCCACTTAAAATTTGCCATGTGTGCTACGCTTTGACTGCACTTTACCTGCACTTTTTTACTACGCTTTGACTGCACTTTCACTGCGTTTTACCTGCACTTTACCTACACTTTTGACGCGCTTGACTTAAAATTTCACGGACACGTATACATTCCACATGTCAATATTTTATTGAATACCGAACATATCTACATCCGGTATCCGGACCTACTAATTTTCCCAGGCAAACAAGACATCTTCTTAGGTAATATCCCTAGCGACGACATGACGCAAAAGCTTCCTGGGTAAGGGATTTGATGACTCAGGCGGTTAGGACTCCGTGTTTATTCTTCTTGTTTCACCAGTCAACACCTGTAGTGGTTCATATTTGGTAAACTGAGAAGTCCCTTTCTTTCCACTGTTCTACAAATTTTCATTTTCTCTCTTTTACCGTTGTGATTTTTGCTTGTTCCCTTTGGATGAAATCGTTTATTATTTTTCAGTACAGGGTCTCCAATTTTGGAATTTTTATTGCGTCCTCCTACCTGACGTAGAGATACGTCCTCCCACCGTCAAAAAACTTGGTTTTTGCTCGGTTTTGCTAGGTATTATTTGATAATAACGAGGAATATCATCATGTGAAGATCAATACCGAGTTATACCGAGCTATACCGAGCAATACCGAGCAATACAAAAAAATACCGAGTTTTTTCTAGGAAAAACTAGGTATTTTTTTGTATTGCTCGGTATTGCTCGGTATAGCTCTGTATAACTCGGTATTGGTCTTCACATGATGATATTCCTCGTTATTGTTTGGTATTGCTCGGTATTTGCTCGGTATTTCTTGTTTTTTAGCACGATTTTAGCTCTGAGAGGACGTATCTCTACGTCAGGTGGGAGGACGCAATAAAAATTCCCAATTTTGAGCCCTCACATAGGGGAGCAACCGAGTCAAGCCGGCTTAGACTCGACTAGATAACAAGCTTGACGAGTCGAGCTCGAACAGAGCACCGCTCGACTCGTAGGCTCGACGAGCAGCTCGATGGAGGAGGCTCAGAGTTGAGTTTGCTCGACGGCGGGAAATGCAAAATGATAGGCGGGAAATTCAAAATAACGCCCGGGGGGGGAAGCAAAATGGTCGGAGCTCGAGTGCTTCGTCGGAGCTTGGCAGGACGACGGAACTCACGGCATGGGACGGCCTTGACTGGACGATGGAGCTCACTGCTTGGGATGGGCTTAACGGAACGACTGAGCTCGCGAGTCGAGCTTGACGGGATGATGAACAAAGGAGCTCGATGGTCGCACCTCGGGACGGCGGAGGCCGGAGGCTCGGAGCTCTCGTGCTTTGGCAGAGCTTGGCGTGACGATGGAACTCACAGCTTGGGGCAACGAGCTCGTGGTTTCGAGCCGTCGAAGGTCAAAGCTCTAGTCCTCGTCAGTCGTCGTAGTAGCTCTGAACGATTTAGCTCGATAAGCCGCTCGACTCGACTCGATTTGTGAGACGAGTCGAGCTTGGGCTCGGTATTTGGAAGTTGAGCTCAACTCGAACACCCCCTGGCTCAAGCTGGAGGAAATTTTTTTAAATTTTTTATTTAGCGATATTTTAGATAAACAAACTTCTCTACTAAGTAACGAATAAGTTTATATTAGTTTTTTAGTCATGTTTTGTTTATCCTGTTATGAAATTGAATTGTAATTGATATGCTCTTGTGGTGTTTGATAAAATATTTCTTTGTCAAAAATATTGACTAGATTGTTACTTTCTTGTCTAGATAATCTAAATTGACATAAATTTTATAGAAATATTTTTTAAGAAGTTTTCAAAATCAAACTAATGCCGGAGCTGAGCCATTAGTTGTGTTAACTTCAGGATAATTCAATCCATTTAGTAGCTTATCTGGCTACATAGATCTAGTGCTTTCATTTGTTTTGTGTAGCCTAATATGTTCCTTCTTTTGGGCTATAAATAGGTAGCCAATGTCATGTAATAGAGATAGAATGAGATGAATAATATTTGAGTAGTTTTTACTCTGATTTTGGGTTTCTGTATTCTGAAGGATTTCAGGTGGTGATCCCTCTCCCAAGAAGGAGTTCTTGGTCGCGTCACCGAATTGTCGACGTGGATTCGTCGAGCCCCCTCCGGTCCGGTATCACAAACTTATCGATGACTTTAGATGAGACAAAAATGAATGTCAAAGAGCAAAATTAGAAAAGAAGTTGCGTAGTAAAAGAATTATCAAAATATTTGGAAGTAGATTTAAAAAATCATCCATCTGATCCTGATTTGCGAAGTTCTATTAATGAGTATATTTCTGATATTCAATATCAAGTTTGAAGGTTGTACTTGTATAGAGGCCCATGTCTCTCAAACAATTATGAATTTCTTAAAAAGAAAAATTGCGCCCCCCTATAAGAAGTTCCTGACTCTGCCACTGTCCGGTGGAGTCCGGTTTTACTTCTGGCATTCTGCTACTCATGTATGTTTTGTTTGATATTATTTGCTTGTTCTTATGTGGTCTTTTTTTTAAGGCTTGCTATGTCGAAAGACTAGTAAAGCAAGAGACTTTCCATCTCTCTGATATGTACTTGATATATCATCAAAAAATTATCCGGATCGGGCATGAATCTCGAGGAAAAAATCAACCCAGAAATTTCAAAAATTAGATTCAGAATTACTTGAACTCTGATTTCAGCAAACTTATAGTCAAACTGTGCTTCTCAAAAATACAAACCCAATGACACCAAATTCGACTCAATCCGAGCCCAAATGAGTCCAAATCAAGGACCCGAAGCGCTGTTGGAAAGTTCAAACCATAATTCGAGTTACCAAACAATTTCCAAATATGACATTCTTATAGTCATATCGAGCGACTCATCGAAATGAATCCAACAAGGCCAAGATCGCCGAATTCCAACATCATAAAGACCTTCAAATGTCTGACGAACGGTGCACAATCAAGGGATTCAATATCGGTCGTCCATTCAACCACTTCCTATTTGCCCCTAATCTCACACATATTTATAAGCTATGCCACTCCAGGAAATTTATAAATAGACCCCTCATTTCTCATGAGAGGGGACCCAAGCTAGAAGGAGAGAAAAAGAAGAGAAGAGAATGATAGGAGGGAATAACTCCTCCTCGACCACCGCCAGAGTTTTGTCTGACGCCGGAATTATGCCGAACGCTCGAGTGACGCCAAAATTCTGCCGGACTCCCAAGTGACGCCAGAATTTTTCCTAACCTTCGAACAACGCCAGAATTCTGCCCGACTTCCGAACGACGCCAGAGTTCTGCCCGACGCTAGAATTCAGCTCGATCTCCAAGTGACACCGGAACTCTGCTTGATATTGTAATTGGATCTCAATCTGGAAGTGAAGCATTGTAAACTGATCGTCCTAAATTTTAAGGATTAATCATCCTATTGTACTTCAAACAAATACTAGTGGAATTATTCCAACTGGGCGTGGCCCCGTGATTTTTTCCCTTTCCAGAGTTTTCCATGTAAAAATCCTGGTTATTTTATCTTCTGTTTGTATGCTGAATATCCGTGCAACGCTAAGACGAATACTTTCTAACTCTACCGCCGTGTATATTCTAGTCCGCAACAGTACTTATGAAAGCTAACATTGGGAGAGCTCGCCTTTGATGATTAATATGCTTAGTTAGTTTCTGTTTGCCAATTATACGAGCAGTTAAGATGTTGGAAATTGTGTTATGGCTTTTTTTCCAAGTTAATGGTTGTTATTACAATAAATTTAAGAGTTCAAATTTTATAAAAGTATACTGAACAAAAATACCAAATCGCTGTCCTCTCTTAATGCACCAGGTCAATTTAAATCCTCATCTGTCTGAAATTCTAGATTCTAACATTAATCTTGTATGATGATCAGTATGTTGCTTGTTGTATCCATGAAAGCATTGTTATTGTTGTGGATGTTGATGCTAGGTTTGTAATGTGCTGGAGGCGACTCTCGATATATTTGAAAGCTAAAAATTTATATCATCTTTCTATTTGTTGCTCCTTATTTCATATGGAGGAAAAGAAATGATAAAAGATTTGTCGGCCTATCTATTTACACTTAAAGTGAATGAAATAAACACATGACTCAAATTTCCCCCACCTCCCAAAAAAATAAAAATAAACTGACAGCAATTTCAACTTTCTTGGAATTCTCATTGCTTACATTAGAGTATTTATATTCTAAAGTATTTCTTAGGTCTTAATTTTTCAGGTTTGCTTCAAAGTTTATTGGTTCTAATGAGGGAAGATTCATAGATTTCGATGTATGGAATATTTCATAGATGAGCATATGAAGAGTTTTGTAATTTGTTGACATTTTGTTATGGCTATATATTATGGGGCAAATTTTAAAAAGGATCATTATTAAATATTAAACTAGGGGAAAGAACCTGATGAAAAAAATTTAAAAAGGATCGGACATGCAAAATCAATTTGCGTTTTTGGTTAAGATAAAAAAAAGACAATTTTGTTTTAAAACCTAATTTGCTTTTACATTTTTAGCTTAAAGAGATGGCGAGAGAGAAAATGATAGAGAGAGATACACTACGGGAGAACACGCGATTACCGTCGGATTTTTCTAGCGGAAAATTGTGCGCCGGTAATAACGGCGCAGGCAACGGCAGAATTGTTCGACGAAAATCTTGCGGCAACATTTTCGGCGCAAAATACGCCGTAACGTTACCGACGCCGGTTCCGCCGGCAAATCCGACGGTATAGTAATGTCTGAACCATTTTCGTCGCACGTTACGGCGGAACATTTCTAGCGTACGTTATCGGTGGACATTGCGCCGGCGTATTTAAACTCAACGAAATATTATCGACGTATACTGCGTCGGAAAGGATACCGGTGTCACCAGCGTCGACACCGTCGGAACGTCCGCCGGTAAAAGCCCTATTTTCCGAAACCGAACCCCTCTGGCCGTCATTCATTTCCTTCCATTCTCTCACTACGACTGCTTCGCCCTTCGCCCTCCGTCGCCGTTCGTCGCTCACCGTGGTTAGAAGTCACTGACGGTCATCGAACTTCGCCGTCGACGGTCACCGGACTTCGCCGTCGACGGTCACCGGACTTCGCCGAGCCTGTCTCATTCCTAGTCGCGCGCCGCCTCTCTCATTCCTAGTCGCGCACCGCCGAGGGTCGTAGAACGACCGAAGGTATTTGTTTTCATTTTTTTTCCTATTTCGGTTGGATTACATATAGGATTAGCCTTAAGTCCATATCTTTTTTGCTTTAGTCATGGTTATTATCACTAGACATTTGCTAGAGGATGTACCTTGGTGCATGCTTTTTGTTGATGATATTGTTCTTGTTGATAAGACTAGAGAGGGATTTGAAGGTAAACTTTGATTATGGAGATCAACATTAGTTCATATCTTTTTTGCTTTAGTCATGGTTGTTAGCACTAGACATTTGCTAGAGGATGTACCTTGGTGCATGCTTTTTGTTGATGATATTGTTCTTGTTGATAAGACTAGAGAGGGAGTTGAAGGTAAACTTGGATTATGGAGATAAACATTAATCTATTTTTTTTGTGCTTTAGTCATGGTTGTTAGCACTAGACATTTGCTAGAGGATGTACCTTGGTGCATGCTTTTTGTTGATGATATTGTTCTTGTTGATAAGACTAGAGAGGGAGTTGAAGGTAAACTTGGATTATGAAGATCAACATTAGTCTTTTTTTTTTTGTGCTTTAGTCATGGTTGTTAGCACTAGACATTTGCTAGAGGATGTACCTTGGTGCATGCTTTTTGTTGATGATATTGTTCTTGTTGATAAGACTAGAGAGGGAGTTGAAGGTAAACTTGGATTATGGAGATCAACATTAGTCTATTTTTTCTTCTTTAGTCATGGTTGTTAGCACTAGACATTTGCTAGAGGATGTACCTTGGTGCATGCTTTTTGTTGATGATATTGTTCTTATTGATAAGACTAGAGAGGGAGTTGAAGGTAAACTTGGATTATGGAGATCAACATTAGTCTTTTTTTTTTGTGCTTTAGTCATGGTTGTTAGCACTAGACATTTGCTAGAGGATGTACCTTGGTGCATGCTTTTTGTTGATGATATTGTTCTTGTTGATAAGACTAGAGAGGGAGTTGAAGGTAAACTTGGATTATGGAGATCAATATTACTCCATATCTTTTTTGCTTTAGTAGTTAGTAGACCTAGTGAGGGGATTGTGACTTTAAGCGATCAAGTCATTAATAAGTGTAACACGTTTTAAATATCTTGGATCTACTATTCAGAGTGATGGTGAAATAGATAGGAATATTATAATGTCTTTTTAATTAGATATATATATAAATCCATTACTTTTTTACTCTTATATATAGGTTATGGATATTAGAAATCAAAGAAGTTGGATGTATAACCGATTATCTCAAGGTCGGAAGACATTAACAGATGAATTCATCAATGGGGTGAACTTTTTCATTCAGCAAGCAAAACAGCTGCCCAGCTTTATATTAGAAGGAAAGTTTCGATGTCCATGTTCTAAACACAAAAATCTAATGCACCTAGAACCAGATGATGTAATTGTTGATCTGTATCGCAGAGGATTCATGTCACGGTATTGGTATTGGACTTCTCATGGTGAGTATGAGCCACTATTTGATTATCAATGCGGTCCTTCTATAAGTAGTAATGTTGCTGAGGTTGAAAACATCCGTCCAAATCTTGAGGAATTAGTTCATGATACAACTAGAATTCAAACTGAACAAAATACAAAAGAGTTACCGAATACGGAGGCACAAAACTTTTATGATTTATTGCATGCTGCCCAGCAACTAATCTGGAAAGGGTGCACGACTCACTCAGAATTATCTGTTGCTGTGAAGATGTTAAGAATCAAGGCTGAATATAATGTTGCTCGTGAATGTTTTAATCAATTCATTGGGCTGCTTAAGGAAACTAATCTGACAGGTAATTTAATTCCTACAGATCTATATCAGACAAAGAAGTTAGTTTTCAAACTTGGTTTGACATACATAAAGATAGATTGTTGTATGAATGGATGCATGTTATACTTTAAAGAAGATATCACAGAAATTGTATGCCGTCATTGCAATGCACCAAGATTTAAACCCAAATCTAGAAATAAAAGGAAGCAGAAGGATGTGCCTGTTAGTAGGATGTTCTACTTTCCAATAATTCCGAGACTACAACGGCTATATGCATCCATGAGATCTGCTGCACATATGAGATGGCATAATGATCACATTCCACAAGAAGGTGTTATCACACATCCATCAGAAGCAGAGGCTTGGAAGCACTTTGATCGTACGCATCCCACATTCGTGACAGAACCAAGAAATGTCAGATTAGGTTTATGCGCAGATGGTTTTACTCCATTCAGTCAGTCGGCTACACCGTACTCATGTTGGCCTATGATACTCACTCCTTACAATCTTCTTCCAGAGTTATGTATGACTACTCCCTATATGTTTCTATCACTTATAATTCCAGGGCCACATAATCCAAAATTAAAGAGTTAAGTTGAGCCGTATCTCGAGTAAGTATGAGTTAAGTTGTTTATATTTTGTTTTTTTTTAGACTTTGTTCTAAACTCAAGACAAAAATTTGTAGGAGGTTCATTGATGGTCTTAGTACATCAGAAGAAGAAAAAGTCCAGAAGATAGTGGAAAAAGAATTCACTACTTGGTTTAAAAATACGGTATGTTTTGAATAATTATTCTTACTTAATGAGTTAATTATTTCTGCAATTAATATTAGTAACAATAACATCTTGTACATTTAAAGGTACACACTGAAGATAGTTCACAGTATTCAAGGTTATCTGAGTTAGCTTGGGGACCAAATAGATTAGTAAAATGTTATCAAATATTTGAGGTCAATGGTTATAAATTCCAGACAAAAAATTGGTGTGAAGGAAGGAAGACAGAAAATTCAGGCGTATGTGTAAGAGGGAACACCCATACAGGGGATGATTCTGAATACTACGGGGTATTACAAGAAATATTAGAGGTTGAATATCCCGGTCAGAGGAATACTGTGTATCTCTTTAATTGTGAATGGTTTGATCCAGTACCAAATAGAGGCATGAAAGTTCATCCAATTTACGGTATAACAGAAGTAAAGCGGGCTAGGAGATATGCAAAGTTTGATCCTTTCATCATTGCTAGTCACACAACTCAAGTCTATTATACTAACTATCCAAGCGGAATACGAGGCAAACAAGATTGGCTGATAGTTATGAAGACAAAACCAAGGGGAGTAATTGAGAAAACCACCTCAATACCATCAGCACATCAAGAAGAGTTTATGTCTAATTTAAAAAATCTCTCAATCAATGTAGATGACCAAATCAGAATTAATGAGAGCGAGTTGCAGTTAGAGGAGGTAGATCTAACCATAGAGAAAAGTAATGATGAATCTGATAGTAATAGGAGTGTATCATCTTATGCAAGTAAATCAACAAATGATGAGTTAACAACATAAGGTAACTTAAATTTTTTTTAGCTACTGCACTGCATTTTATTTTACTTCCCTATGTTTTACTTTACTGCATTTTTTTGGCTATTGCACTGCTTTATTTTTTACTCCCCTGCATTTTACTTGAATGTATTTTTTTTAGCTACTGCACTGCATTATTTTTGATTAAATTTTTGTTATAACTTATATTTATAATATATTTTTTTATTTATGTGAAGATAACTTCAGGTTAGGAGCCTAGTAGAGGATTGATAAAAAATATTTTTAACAGGCGCACTAAGAAGATCACTACAGCTGGACCACCTAGGCCACACTAAAGGAAAAATGCCCAATACCGGCGGTTTATGGACCGCCGGTTTTACCAGCGGCATGGTCGGAGGTCGGGCCGTCGGCTTTTTACGACGGCCGAACTGGAGATTTTGCTACGTTAAGCCGCCGGTAATAGCGACGGTCTATAAACCGACGGTAAACCGCCGGACATTAATATGAATCGGCAGTAGAACCGCCGTTGATAAGTGACTTGTTACTGGCGGTCCGGACCGCCGGAAAATCGCCGGTCGAAGCCCTAATACGACCAGCCCCGCGACTGACATTTCATTTTTACTCTTTCCTTCTCTCTCTCTCGGTCGCTCGCTCTCCCGTCACCTACGCTCGTCTCCGCTCGTCCGACCGTCGCCGACGAATCTCCTTCGACCGCCGCCCCCAATCAGACCGCCGCCGACGAACTTTGTCCGACCTCCGACGGTTAAACTCCGACGTCCGACCGCCGACCTAGTCCGACCTCAAACTTTCTGATTTCTATTTTAAGGTTATTTTTTATGGTTTTTCTTTGATTATTTGTTCTCACTACACATTTGCAAGTATTAGAAATATTTTGGATGATTTAGGTAGTAAGCAAAGATGTAATGTTGTAATCGTTTTGTTAGATCTAAATTTTTTTTATTAAGTGTTATTTTAGTTTAGGTGGAATCAATTTTGTTGATTGTTACTTTTAGTTAGAGCAATATAGGAAGAGAGAAGGGAGTAAGGGAAAACATACGAGACGGTGTAGGAAGTAAACCTTTATCGGACTAAAGAATGGGGAAGAGAATTGCCATTGCCAATGAGAACTTGATCGATACCAATGTATAGTGATGGTTGTTGAAGAGAATGAGTTTATGGAGTGAGATGAGTTGTAGTTCTTATGTCCGGGTACCAAGGTGATGTAGTTGTATCATCTATAAATGCAATATTGGCATTGGAGGAGTTAGATGAATATTGGAGGTTGGTTCGATTCTAATAGTTTAGAGCTGAATGACCTCTTTTCCCACAAATTTGACAATCTCTAGCGAATTTGGGCTGACGGGAACGAGAAAAATTTGCTATTGGTGAGGTACCCCCACGACCATGATGGAATGGAGACGGACCACGACCTCATCCAAGATTGGTGGTTAGAGCAAAATGAGTGTCAATTTGCTGGACAGAATCAGTAACAACAAGATCCTTAATTGCATTTGTTGCTTGATTGACTTCTTCGCTATACAATAGTGGTGAGTAAAGATCGTCGAAACTAACTGTTGTATGTTTAGTCCGAATAGATGCTTTAAATGATTGATAAGAATATGTAAATCTATTACACCATCACTCTGAACAATAGACTTAAGATATATAAAATGAGTACACTCATTAATGACTTGATCATTCAAAGTCACAAACCCCCCACTAGATCTATTACTACTAAAATTATACTCCATGTATTTTGTTTTAGATTAACTGAAATGAAAACCTTTAGACTCTAAGGTTGACCTCCATAATTCAAGTTTACATTCAACTCCCCTCTCTAGTCTTATCAACTAGAAGAATAGCATTAACAAAAAGCATACACAAAGATACATCCTCTTGCAAATGTCTAGTTAGCAACAAAAAGCATATACAAAGATGAGGATATGCATGTATTTTAATAAATGTTTTCATAACTATGTAGGGTGACGTTTGCTTCAACGTCCAAATGACTATCCAAGAAGAGAGATATTGGATGTATAACAGATTGTTGCCGGGTCGAAAAGGATTGACAGTTGAATTTATAGAGGGAGTTGAAACTTTCTTTCCAGTTGCATCTCAACTGCCTTCCTTTCAGTTTGATAAAATGTTTAGATGTCCATGTTCAAAGCATAAAAATCTAGCATTCCTCAAGCCCGATGATGTGAAGCTTGATTTATATCGTAGGAGATTTTTTCCAAACTATTGGATTTGGACATCACATGGCGAGTACGAGCCACATAGAGATGCTCATGCCGGTTCATCTACAGCTTATGAAACATTTGATGAAAATAAAATGAGTAGACCCTATGAAGACCTTATTTTTTGATGTAGTAGGTCATAATTTAAGGTCTAATGTGGAAAAGCCACCAAATGCAGAGACACAACAATTCTTTGAGTTATTACATTCAGCTCAAAAGCCAATTTGGGAAGGTTGCAGTACACATTCGGAATTATCCATTGTAGTGAGGATGCTAAGTATTAAAACTGAGTATAATATTCCCCGTGAGTGTTTTAATGATGTTATTGGTCTTATGAAGGAAACTAATCCAGCTGGTAATTTAATTCCCTTAGACTTGTACCGAATAAAGAAATTAGTATCCAAGCTGGGTCTCACTGCTACAAAGATTGATTGT
Organism: Dendrobium huoshanense; assembly: GCA_016618105.1. Classification (NCBI taxonomy): domain Eukaryota; kingdom Viridiplantae; phylum Streptophyta; class Magnoliopsida; order Asparagales; family Orchidaceae; genus Dendrobium; species Dendrobium huoshanense. The sequence goes on along the minus strand of CM028343.1, from coordinate 80,779,791 downwards.
TGTATCAATGGATGTATGTTATACTATAAGGATGATGCAACAGAAGTTATTTGTCGCACCTGCAATGCTCCTCGGTTTTAGTAAAACTCGGGAAAACAACATCGTCCAAAGAAAGATGTGTCATATTCCCATTTGTTTTATTTACCAATGATTCTAAGACTTCAGCGGCTCTATGCATCAATGAGTTCAGCAGGACATATGAGATGGCATAAGGAGAAAATAGCAAAAAGTGATGTTCTTTCTCATCCATCAGATGCTGAAGCGTGGAAATATTTTGATCGAGTGCATCCTTCATTTGCTGCTGAACCCCGCAACATAAGATTAGGATTATGTACTGATGGTTTTACTCCCTATAGTCAAACAGCTACACCGTATTCTTGTTGGCCAGTTATATTAACACCATACAACCTTCCACCAGAGATGTGTATGACTACTCCGTTCATGTTCTTAACTCTGATTATACCCGGACCACATAATCCGAAAGCAAAGATTGATATCTTTTTGTAATCGTTAATTGATGACCTCAAATTATTATGGGAAGGAGTGCTCACATATGACATATCAACAAAACAAAATTTTCTCCTTCGAGCTGCTTCGCTGTGGACTATCGGTGATTTTCTAGCTTATGATATGTTGTGTGGTTGGAGCACAGCAGGGAAATTAGCATGTCATTACTGCATGGAGAATAGTAAAGCTTTCACATTAAAACATGGAGGAAAAAATACTTGATTTGATTGTCATCGTATGTTTCTAAATGCTAATCACCAGTTCCGTAGAAATAAGAAAGCATTTGTTAAAAATAGAAATGACTGGTCACCTCCTCCACCCAGATTAAGTGGTGATGATATACTATAGAGAATTTCCGACATTCCAACAATTATTGATTATCCAATGCTATTAGAATCTAAATTTCCGGGTTATGGTGTTCAACATAATTCGATAAAAAAAAGTATTTTCTGGACATTACCTTATTGGAGAACTAATTTGATAAGACATAACTTGGATGTTATGCACATTGAGAAGAACTTTATGGATAATATTTTTAATACAATTATGGATGTTAAAGGCAAGAGTAAAGATAATGTCAAAGCAAGGATGGACATTAAAGAGTTTTATCGGCGAAAAAATTTGGAGTTAGTAACAACAACTAACGGTAAACTAATGAAGCCCAAAGCTCCTTACTCTTTCACATTAGAGCAAAAAAGAATGATATGTCAGTGGTTTAAAGGTTTAAAGATGCTTGATGGCTATGGATCAAATATAAGCTGATATATTGACTTGAAATCTGCAAGGTTATTTGGACTCAAAAGTCATGATTCTCACATAATTATGGAGGTTCTTCTTTCAATCATAGTCTGTATGTTACCAGATTACATATCAAATCCGTTGATTGAGCTTAGCATTTTCTTCAAAGATTTATGTTCATATAAACTAAGTGAAAATGTTTTACGGAGGTACGAGGATAACATACCAATCATCCTATGCAAGTTAGAGAAGATATTTCCCCGGGTTTTTTTGATTCAATGGAACATCTTCCAGTCCATCTACCTTACGAAGCTAGAGTTGGTGGACCTGTACAATATCGTTGGATGTATCCTTTCGAAAGGTAAATGTGTTAAGATTTTTATTAATTCTTCAATATTTTTGAATCAGTTGAGATAACATATTTTTATTAACTTCATGATATTGTAATTGATTAATAGATATCTGAACAAGTTGAAGAAATATGTTAAGAATAAAGCACGACCAGAAGGATCGATATGTGAAGCATATTTGTCTCAAGAAACAACTCACTTTTGCTCATACTATTTCGAGCCACATGTAAGGAGTACAAGAATAAAAATTGGTTGTAACATGGACTTCGATGTAGAAGAACAATCACATGCTACACTATCAGTATTTAGAAGGCAAGGAAAGCCTAGTGACAAATGTGTTGAAAGATATCTCAACGATTTAGAAATAAATACAGCGAATTTGTATGTACTACTGAACTGTGAAGAAGTTGAGCCAATCTTAGAGTAAGTTCTAACATAATGTTAATAATTAATTAGTAATATTTATTTAAAATACTAAAATATTATTTATCACCAGGTATTTCGTAAGCAATTTGTCTTTGACAGATTCAAGGGATATTGAGCAAGCTGTTGCAAATGAATTTCCAACTTGGTTCAGATCATATGTGAGCACATTTTTTTTTATAAATTTAAATCTTATTTATTATCAAAAATATTAAAATTTGAAAATATTTTTAGGTACAAAACCCTGATAACAAATGTTTCGATAAAGGTTTGCAAGCATTAGCATGGGGTCCAATATGAAAAGTTAAAACTTGGCCAATATATATAGTGAATGAGTTCAGATTTCATACCAAATCGTGGAGTGAAGGAAGAAAAACTGAAAATTATGGAGTATGTATTAGAGGGAACACTCATGAAGAAGATGAGTGTGATTATTATGGTATTTTGAATGAGGTCCTTGACTTGGAATACCCAGACGAAGATGTGAACTTTGTATGCTTATTTAACTGTTAATGGTATGATCCAGTACAGAATAGAGGCACAAGGGTTCATCCTGTATATGGTTTAGTAGATGTTAAACATAGTAGAAGATACATAAAGTTTGATCCATTTGTGTTAGCAAGTCAAGCTATTCAAGTTTATTTCAGTAAATATCCCAGTGGTCGTAGAGACAAACAAGATTGGCTAGCTGTCATAAAAACAAAAGCACGGGGAATAATTGATCAACAATACATTGTAGCAACTGCACATCAAGAGGATGAGATGTCAAGTTGTATGCCTGTTGAAATTGAGGAGATGACAACTACAACCTCTACTATTGAAATGGAGTTAGAAGATGTGAATGGTTCAACTAGTTCAGGCAAAGAGGAGAACGAGGATGAAAGTGAAGATACCCTTGAGAGTGATGAAAATAGTTTTGATGATTCTGATTAGTTTTTATAAATTAGAATTGTAGAATTTTAATGTTTTATAATATTTTATCTGCTTAGAAATGAAATTGTTATTTTCCAGCTTGTATTTTATTAACTACTTTTTGTAATTCATTAACTGCTTTATTAACTGCTTCTCGTAATTCATTCTCTACTTTATTAACTGCTTTTCAGTGCTTTAGTAATTGTTTTTTTTTAATATTGCAGATGGCTTCAGGCGACGATCCTCCTCGTAAATCATTTGCCTCAAAGTTCCGCCGGAAGAAGATTACTGCTAGCAGACTCACACAGGCTGAGGTAGGTGAGGGGCCTTCAGTTCCACCAGATCTACCTACACCACCATCGCCACCACCTGCCAGGAGCCAGTAGCATTCACCAGAGCAGGGTCAGGGACATTTAGATCCACCTCCTATTGTACCTCCATACTTCCCTGGCCACTTCCCTTCTACCAGCTCGACGAGTCCTCGCTTCCCCTCTCCAGATCAGACACATGCTTCTCCATTCTATCCATATTACCCCCCACCATCATCACAGGCAGCTGGTCCATCCACTGGTCCTCACCCTCCTTACCCTTACCCATATTACTACCCCTATCCGGTGCAGCATGAACAGGGTGGACCATCAAGACCACCAGAGGTTGGCGCTAGCGATCATGCAGCAGCAACAGATAAGCGTCAATACATCAAGCCTGACGGCGATAAGTAAGTTCAATTTAAGTTATTAAAATGTTTTTATTTTGGTATATTACATGTTATTGATAAAAAAAGTCACTTGCAGCTTCAATCCTTCAAGGCCATCTATACATATGATCCGGGATATAATAAAGAATAAATATGATGCTCCTTACTTATCTTGGAAGAAGATCCCAAAGAAAGTTAGAGATTTGTGGTTTGGAGAATTTCAGGTATGTTTTTTTTGGTATGATTTCAAATATATGATTTAATTTGTACTAATCTTTTTGATATTGCCTAAATTTTTACAGAAAGAATTTAGGTGGTTGCCTGAGTACATCACGAGGATCAGATCAAATTTTGAGAGGAGAGGAGCGACCCGTCTCAGAGACATGTTCACGGACATTAGAAAATCCGGGCAGCATCCTAATTGGATTGGAGAGGGTGTTTGGGCTGATTTGAGTAGTGCTTGGGCTACCCCTGAGTTTATAAAAATGAGAGAGAAGAATAAACAGAACAGAGCCTCTAACTACGACGGTTTAGGAAGCTCTCTTCATACTGGTGGATATGTACCTCATACGGAACATAGGCGGCGACTGGTAAGTGTTTTGAATTGGTTTATTACATATATTTATGTTAGTATAACTAAGCATCAAATTTTCAGAAAGAGCACCTTGGTCAGGAGCCAACACCATTGGAGTTGCATACAAGAACTCATCAACATCAAGCTGACCATCAGTGGGTTGATGAGAAGTCTAAGAAGGCTCATGTGAGTAAATTTTTTTGGAGTTTTAAAATAAAAATTTATTTTAATAAAACTAATTGTAACTCGCAGGATGATTTCATACGAGCTAGAGAAAGTCGGCAGTCCACTGGCGAGGGATCATCTTCTGGATCGGCACACATTTCTGAGTATTAGACATTGTTAGAAGTTGTTGGTGGAAGACAGAGAGGGAGGGTATATGGTATAGGTTCACAGGCTTTTGCTATTGAGGGTAGTTCATACACATCTGCATTTCATGATCCAAGTGGTGCTGAAGAATCTGTAAGCGAGAGGGTTGCAGCGCTTTCTAGAAAGATTGAAGAGATGAGAAGGGTTCAATCTAGAGAGATTGAAGAAATGAGAAAGGTTCAGAATGAAATGCAAGCAGAGTTGTAATACTACAGAGTTGAAAAACAGAGGAAGAAGGACCAACAGGAGTAGCCATCTGCAGACAGTGAGGATACAGATGATGATTAGATATTTTTTATGTTTGATGAATGTATTAATTAGAACTTGTGAACTTCTGAACATGTGATTGTAACATTATCATGAACTTACTTGTGAACTTTGTGATTGTAATCTTATGATGAGCTTGTGAATGTATTTATAATTTATGATTCTGATGAATATAGCGGCATGTTGCCCAACATATCTTGCTTTTTCTGCAGGTTTAGACTTTAGGGTGAACCTCCCTCAAATAGAGGGGATGCTGTCAATTTTTTTTTAAGTGTTACAGGTTTCCGGCGGCTTACCGGCGGTTTGGCCGCCGGAAACTACGATATCAGACGGCCAATAACCAGCCGCCGGTAAAGGCATTACACCGCTGGTTTATTACCGGCGGTTTAGATCATCGATACTACCGACGACTATCGCAGGTAAACGAACCGGCGGTCTGCCGGCGCTTGCCGGCGGTTTAAAAATAAACGACGCCCAACTAAACCGCCGGAGGACCGTCGATAAATTGACCACCGGTAAGCCGTCGGTCAAATAACCGGCGGCGTAACGGCCAGAAAATCGCCGGTTGAAAATCCGGTTGTACCCGGCGGTCTAGGCCACCGGTAAACCGCCGCAAAAAAAAACCGCCGGTACAAATTTCCTACGCGATTTTTTCCGGCGGCCAAAAAACCGCCGTAAAGCCGCCGGTAGTCCAAAAGACCACCAGTTAATATAGAGTAACCGCCGAAAAAAATTGCCGGATTTCGACGTTTTTCCTGTAGTGCCAGTACGTACTGAGGGGACCACCTCGGCTCAGCCTGCTACACAGCTTCAGCCTACTACACAGCCTCAGCCTACTACACAGCCTCAGCCTGATACACAGCCTTTACCCACTCATGGAAGCGGTAGCCCACAGTTTTACTCACCAGATCATGGGCATAGTACTCCTTTCTACCCATACTACACACCCCCACCGTATGCTGGTGCCCCTCCTACTTATATATTTCCACCATATGCTCCACCATACTATCCCCCACCACCCCATCAGCCCCCTACAGCTGGACCTTCGACAGCAGCTGGACCTTCGACAGCAGCTGGACCTTTGACAGCAGCTGCAGCAGAGCAGGAGACAGATGGTAGAATGTTGATAGCATCTGAGGGTGACACGTACGTACATTCTCTTTTATTTATTTAAACTAACAAATATTTTTATTTTATATTTTATATTTGTTTCATATAACTTTATTTTTGTAGGTTCTACCCATCAAAACAACCGACACATAAAATACGAGACATCATACAGAGCAGGTTTGACGCTCCTTATGTTTCTTGGAAGAAAGTCCCGAAAGAAGTCCGGGAGATGTGGTTTAGAGAGTTTGAGGTATTTTTGGATTTTAGTTTTTATGTTAAATGATTTATTCTTTCTTACTTAAGCTAATAATCTTATATATTATATATAATATGTATTTGATTTCAGAAAGAGTTTTGTTGGCTGCCCCAACACAATTACAGGATTAGAAAAAATTTTGAGAAGCGTGGGTCTACTCGGATGCGCGACATGTTCACAGATATTAAAAAGTCTGGGAAGCGACCATTGTGGATTGGAGAGGTTATATGGGCTGAGTTGAATGCAGCTTGGGGCAGCGAAGAGTACAGTAGGAAGAGGGATTAGAATCGACAGAACAGAGCTTCTGATGTTGGTGGGTTGGGTAGTTCACTTCATACAGGCGGCTCTGTTCCACATACTGAGCACTGTTTGGTAATAAATTTTAAATATTTTTTAAAATTTTTCTTTAATCTATATTAATAAAATTCTCTTAATTCAAACAGAAAGCGATGCTTGGTAGAGAACCGACTCCTGTTGAATTGCATAGTCGCACTCATAAGCGACAGGAGGATCAACAGTGGATTGATGAGAGATCAAGAAAAGCCTATGTAAGTATATTTTTTATATATGTTTAATATTTTCTAAGTTTTAGTTTAACTATATATATTTATATTATACTTTCACAGGAGAATTATACACGGCTTCGAGAGACTCATGCCGCATCAGGTGAGGGCTCTTCTGGCGGCTCTGTGGAGTATTATGAGTATCGCATCTGGTCTCAGGCCGTCGGAGGAATGCAGCATGGTAGAGTATATGGCTTAGGTGCACAAGCTCAGACATACGAGGGGATGACCTCCTCTATTGCATCCAGCTTCGCATCCAGTTCGCATGAGTCCTTACAAGCTCAACAAATAAGTGCCCTTCATGCTGAGCTAGAACAAGTAAGGAAATCACAAGCTAATTGGCAAGCTCAGCTGCAAGCACAGGTTCAAGCTCAGCTACAAGCACAGGTTCAAATAAGTATTCAGCAACACAATCAGTTGTTGGATGAAATGCGTAAGATGAGGGAGCAGCTGAGTGGAAAAGACGTAGCTCCACTTGAGGAGGAGTCCACAGAGTCAGAGTAGTTTAATTTAGTTTATATGAATTTATTTATTTCTGTGAACATGTTTTATTGAATAGTTTCTTTTAATGTGATGTTTTTAGTTGATTGTTAGTACTAAACTGTTTCTTTTATTGTTATAAACTGTTGTGAAACTGTGGTGAAATTATTGATCTATTGTAATGTTATAATTGAAATATTGTAGAATTGATATTTGTATAGATTTGTAGGTGTGGAAATTTGATTGTTGGCTGGGAAGGAAATTTTTTTTGTCAATGCTACAGGTTTCCGGCGGAATTTGCGCCGGAATTTCGCCGGAAAAGACGATACAACGAATTGGATCGTACGTACCGACGTCTTTGTTATGTCGGAACTTACCGGCGCATGTTCCGGCACCATATGCGCCGGTAATTACCGGCGAATACTTTACGTCGCAACCAAAATCGTGGGGTTTCTACGTAACACTTTGCGGCATTTTATCCGTCGGTAATGTCCAGCGCATAATGCGACGCTAATTACCGGCGCATATGGCGCCGGAATTAGGTCGTTTTTTAACGTCGACAACAATCCATTTTTTCGCCGGTAATTCGTCGGAAACTGCGCTGGAGAAATTTTCGGCGCAAATCATGCGCCGGAAAGAAATTATTGACGCGACTTAAACCGGCGGATAAATATACGCCGAAACATGCGCCGAAAATTATATTTTCCGTCAGATTTCTAATATTTCTGGCGGATTTTGTCTGCCGGTAATAAGGGGTTTTCCTGTAGTGATAGAGAGAGAGAGAGAGAGAGGTGCAAAGAAAGTGAAATTCATTTAAATTTACATTTTAACTATTTTATTTAATTTTAATTAACTGTAAAATTTGTTAGCATCTTTTTAATTATAATTTTTAAATATTTAATAAAATTAATGTAAAATATTAAAAAAATTAACAGGATGAATATTATAATCATTATATTTATTTTAAATGATGTAATTTTTATTAACTTAAATATAAATTTTAATTAACATAAATGTATAAATATTCTCTAATAATCTCCTGAATAATTTGTGCAATTACTCTTATTTTAGTCTCCTTAATAATATATAATTATTATCTATTAATCTCATTTATAATTACTATTATTTATATTTTGGGCAATTACTCTTATTTTGCATAAGTTTTTAATCAAGATTTTCTTTGTACTTTTAAATTCCAAAGAAAAATTTTTTAGAAAAAAAAATTAAAATTTAAATAAGATAATTGATAAAATTCAAAAACTAAATATTGATAAAACTAAATACAAAATATTTAAAACTATTTAATTTCAAAGTAAATTATATATATATATATATATATATATATATATATATATATATATATATATCAATTAAAGTATATTAAATTTAAATATTATAATTATGATTAATAAATTAATTTTTAATATTATTTATATTTAAGTTAATAAAAATTACACCACTTAAAATAAATATAAAATTTATAATATTCATAATGTTAAGAATTTTTAATATCTTACATTAATTTTATTACAACAACATCAAGCCTTTATCCCACTACATGGGGTCAGCTATATGAATCCTTTTTTCGCCATTGTGTCATGTTAATAGTCAAATTCTCTTTTAAATTTAATAAAGAAAGATCATTTCTAATATTTTTTTACCAAGTCTTTTTAAGTCTACCTCTACCTTTTTTAACATAAGTCAAATTTGATACCTCAACTTTCCTAACCGGTTCATTGAAAGGCCTATGTTTAATGTGATCAAACCATCTAAGGCGACTCTCTCTAATCTTGTCTTCCACTAGAGCTACTCCAACATTTTCATGTATATACTCATTTTGTATCCTATCTCTAAGGGTAAAGCCACTCATCCACCTAAGCATCCTCATCTCTGCAACATTTAACTTAATATTATGCTTCTCTTTTAATGGTCAATATTCAGCACTATAAAACATTACAGGTCTCACCACCATCTTATAAAATTTTCCCTTAAGTTTGAGGGAACTTTTCTATTGCACAACAACCTTAATGCATTCCTCCACTTTAACCATCCAACATGAGTTATGCTGATAATATCCCTATCTATTTCACCATCACTCTAAATAATAAATCCAAGATATTTAAAACGTGTACTCTTATTAATGACTTGTTCTCTCAATGTCACAATCCCCTCACTAGGTTTATTACTACTAAAATTACACTTCATATATTCACTTTTAGATCTACTTAAGTGAAAAATTTTAGACTCTAAGGTTGACCTCCATAATTCAAGTTTACCTTCAACTCCCTCTCTAGTCTTATCAACAAGAAGAATATCATAAAAAAAAAAGCATACACCAAGGTACATCCTTTTGCAAATGTCTAGTGAGAATATCCATAACTAAAGCAAAAAGATATGGGCTTAAGGTTGATCCTTGATGTAATCCAACTGAAATAAGAAAAATACTTAGTCAAACCACCTTGTGTTTGAACACAAGTAATAGCTCATCCATGCATATCTTTAATGATTTGAATATAAGAATTATTAACTTCTTTCTTTTCAAGAACTCTCCATAGCACTTTCATGGAACTTTATCATATGCTTTCTTTAAATCAATAAATATCATATGTAGATCCTCCTTATTCTCTCTATATTTCTCCATCAAACCTCTCAATAAATGTATGACTTCCATAGTAGACCTACCCGACATGAATCCCAATTGATTTTGAGAAACATTAGTATCATGCCACAACCTATGCTCCATAACTCGCTCCCACAGTTTTAAAGTATAACAAATTAACTTAAATCCTCTATATTTCACACATTCACGTGCATCACCTGTATTCCTAAAAATAGGAATTAACACACTCATTCTCCACTCATCTAGCATAATTTTAGTCTTCAAAACAATATTTAAAAGTTTGTAAAACCAAAAAATTCCTTCGTCTCTTAAGCATTTCCAACCTCTATTGGAATATCATCAAGTCAAGAAGCATTTCCACATTTCATTTTATTTAAAGCCTCTCTAACTTCGGTTTTACTAATATGTCAATAAAAATAAAAATCTTTATTTTCATTTAGGGTGCTAAAGTGACTAAAGTTAATCATACTTTCACATTCTTCATTAAAATTTTTAGCAAAATATCTCATCCACCTTTGTTGAATATCATCTTCTAAGAAAAATACTTTTTGATCTTCATCCTTAATACACTTCACTTGAACTAAATCCTCTATTGGTTATTCATATTGCATGCCTCATTCTTTTGTCGTTTATGCTTTGATAGGTAGGAGTTGCTGAGTTTGATTTATCATCTCAGTCATTCTCTATTTTTGCAACATATCCTTTAGGTGTATTTTGTGGGCTGCCACCCCAGAAGCAGGGTTACCATTAGTAGATTATTTTTTGTATTTATTATTTTTTAGTAATTTATTATGCTTTTATTTCTGAGTGTTTATTAGTTTCTTTTTTATTTTTTGCTCTATTTATATTCTCGTTGTCATGTATCAGAACTATTATTATTTGGGTGTATTGATTATTTGAAATTATATTAATGAATTGGCTTTTTATTTCACTTTTTTGGTTTACTCTAGTGTATATATATCATGTTGTATCACTTGTATATACATGTTTCTCTTTGTGAATACAAAACAGGTATTTCTATCCCTTCTCTGCATCTCATATTGCTGGTGTGTACCGCCTTTCGAACCAAGTGTGTGATAGGCAGTTTGATTGAGTGTGGCGCTATTAGCGTGCTAAGAAGGGAGCATGATAGGTCGGCTTGATTTTGCATGTGTGAAGGAGAGTGAGGCGATCTACTGGCGTATGACTTTCGTGTGCAGGAGAACCTAGAGCGGTTCTACCTGGTTATCACAAAATTGCTAGTTCTAGCTGATTTTTGTCAGTTCTTAGCAAAATTAGTTTTATAGGAAAAATCGGACCAGCTAGCCAACTAGTTCCCGATTGAATCAGTTGAATCGGCATGTCCAATCCTGTCCGATTTTCAAAATAATGGTTATTATACATTTAATTAATTTTATATTCATCAATTAAATGGTTCTATTGATATTTGAATAAGTTTTATCAGAAAAAAATTTAATGGAAGTAAAATGCTCTAAAATTTTGTTTTTATTTTACTTGAAGAACTGCACAATTGAACCATATACAAATTTTCCATCAAACTAAAAAAAAGGCCATCTGCAAATCCTCAACATTTCAAATTCAACGGTCGATTGTGCTCTAAAAGCTGAGGATGTTGAGGAGAGAAACCCTATTTTGGATCAACTTCCTGAAAAAATATTCCAATCCGGACTCCAAATCAAAAATGTTTTCGCAGAGAGCGTCCACGAATTCCTCCCTCGTTCCAATTTCATTCTTCTCGCAATCCACCTTTGTGTGTAGTAACTCGCATACAAAAGCCCACCTGCTGGCCTTTTGATTTGTCGTCGGTGTCGCCAAGAATGAGGAAGCCAACTGGAGTAGGGAAATCAAAATCTCCCTCGTCTCTGCTAAGATGGCGCCCACGGCGGAGCAAGGTGCGCGTTTGTTGCTGCTCTCCATCTGCTTCTTCAATGATCTCAATGAATTCGCAATGGCCTTCTTTATGGAACGAAGACGTGTCGAGTCGTAGCGATGAGTTTTTTGGCTCTTGACATCTGAGCAAGATTTTCTCCGAAGAGAGAACTGAATTTCTTGCAGATGCTCCTTGGTGGAGGTCAGGCCGTCCCTAATTGCGCCACTTAGGTCGAGGAGCCGGAGAGAGAGATCGAGCTCCTCCTCCACCCATTTCCTTTGATTCGAATGGGCGAGGTGTTGCTGGTTGCAGGGCAAGCTCAGAAGCTTATCGATGACGTCGTAGACATCTCCGAGCCGTCTGATACCGTCGGACACTGTTTCTGTCGTTGATAAAGCCAAATAAGCTCTAAGCTTGCGCAGATCTTCTTCGATTTGGGCAGCGGCTGGGTGGGATCTGGAGGGCAAGCTGATGGATCGAAGTTGGAAGGCTTGATCGGCCATTTACCTGATTGATTGCCTATTGAAGGGGAAGACAAATCAGGATGAGTTGATTGATTGAGATCTGACCTCGTAAGTCTATCTTGTCCTGCTTATATATAGCTTAATGGACGATCGGCGATGGAAATGCAAAACGATTGAGAGGGGAAAGCATTAAGAATCTTGACAGCGAAGCTACTCATATGCTGTCGAGATGGGAAATGGCCTCTTAGCTTGTGCGATTTTGCTCACACGTTTGGGTGTGATGTGGAACTTGTTCTTGTCATGGGAAACATAATCTCTAAAGAACTCGTGATGGGTAGCAAACTGGCTTGTGAATTGGATCTTTCTGCTGGCCTCAGGTAGATTAATCATCCCCTTACAATCGATGTCGTTGCAGGGAGGAACAAGTTAGCTCGCAAATTTTATGGGAGAAGATTCTTCTTCTTATCATTATAATTATTTTTTATTTTTTTGTCCTTTTGGCTTCTGACTTTTTCATTGATAGAGAAATAACTCTCCCAGTCATTAATGCAAATGCCAGGCACCTGATCGCAAGAAGTTTACAAATCAGATGCCAACACCAATTGTTTGATGAAACGCCTGCAAGATTGCCAGCACCAGACAAGACTTGCAGGACCACCTGGCACCACATGCCATAGGTGGAGCTTTATGGTATGCATTCTAATTATTTAACGATATCAATAGTTGTTCTTCACATGCGCATCTCTAAAGAATTAAAAAATTCTGCAACCTGCATGGAATCAGGAAAAGGTATTCTGATTCTGGAATTTTTTAATTTGAAGCTTTGTCATAATTGTGTTTAACATATTGTTATGTCACCTATTCTGGTTTTGACAACGAACTGGTGTATGATACTTGTGAAACCTACTTTGCCTTCATAAAGTATTCATTTTGATACCACCTAATTGATATTTATGTAGCACAATGTCTTTAAACATCAAATAAATTAAAGAATCTTATGATTCTTGTTGTCTGTTTCTTGAAATTGCTACAAGATCCTAATGACCATCATCAACCTACAACATCCATGGGATGCTGTGTTGCCAAATGTCCTTATGTTTCCTAATCCTCTAGATAGTTTTTGGGTGCAGAGTTGCATAATGTCCTAAGCCCACTTAGGTCAATTTGGGACGGGTGCAACATTTTATAAAAGTGGTTATAAAGCTTCTATAGAGAAACATCAAAAAATATCTAAGAAAAAGGAAACAAAAAAGAAAGAAGTAAAGTAATTAATAATGAATGAATCACAATTATCTGCCTCAACAGCAGATGTCGAGTCTCAGGGCCTCCAGCGTACCTCACAAAACTAACTGTCGAGAAAAAATCCCAGAATTACTATTCTCTGGTGAACTTGACCCACCGATGTCCTCCACCTGGCAATCACTAGAGGAAGATGAGACGGATGTCTGGCTGCCTATTAGGCTATCCAATAAAATAAAGAATAGGGAGACAAAAAAAGGAATTTTTTTTGGAAACATAAAGTAGAATATGATGTTTCCATATTTTTAGGGGGGCACAAGAACATCAAGCCTTTATCCCACTACGTGGAGTCGGCAACATGAATCCTTTTCTCCATTGTGTCCTATTAGAAGTCAAATTCTCATTTAAATCTAATAAAGAAAGGTCATTTCTAATATTTTATAACCAAGTCTTTTTAGGTCAACCTCTACCTTTCTTAACATAAGACAAATCTAAAACCTCTACTCTCCTAACCGGGTCATCGAAAAGCCGCCGTTTTATGTGACCAAACCATCTAAGGCGACTCTCTCTAATCTTATCTTCTATTGGAGCTACTCCAACCTTTTCACGTATATGCTCATTTCATATCCTATCTCTAAGGGTAAAGCCACTCATCCACCTGAGCATCCTCATCTCTGTCACACTTAACTTAGTATTATGCTTCTCTTTTAATGGCCAACATTCGGCACCATAAAGCATTGCAGGCCTCACCACCATCTTATAGAATTTCCCCTTAAGTTTGAGGGGTACTTTTCTATCACACAACAAGCCCGATGCATTCCTCCACTTCAACCATCCAACTTGAATTCTGCTGATAATATCCCCATCTATTTCACCATCACTCTGAACAATAGATCCAAGATATATATCTAAAACATGCACTCTTATTAATGACTTGATCGCCCAAGTTCACAATCCCCTCACTAGGTTTATTCCTACTAAAATTACACTCCATATATTCCGTTTTAGATCTACTCAAGCGAAAACCTTTAGACTCTTAGGTTGACCTTCATAATTCAAGTTTACCTTCAACTCCCTTTCTAGTCTCATCAACAAGAAGAATATCATCAGCAAAAAGCATAGACCAAGGTACATCCTCTTGCAAATGTCTAGTGAGAATTAGATGGAGTAATATGCTAAATAGAATTTAATTCTTGGTTTCATGAATTTTAAAGAGAATTATAAAGTATCTAAACAATCTAGAATGTGAACACATGGAGTTCTTCAAGGCAAATATCTTAGAACTCAGATGGATGTCCACTCACCATAGGTGGGAAAGGCTCAACAATGGATTGCATATAGTAGTTAACTCAATTAGAGAAAAGAAGGAATTTCCGTAAATTTCTTTTCTCAAATTCACTTTTTTTTTTTTATGACCATGACGGATTTTCTATCTTCAAGCATAAGAATCTCCAGGTTCATGTGGGGAAACCTCATTAGTTTTTGTCGGATTTAGAATATTACATTGGTTTATAAATGAATACATGTTATAAAAATCCATAGCTCGTGATGTCAAGGTCATAAAGCAGGGTCTACCTAAGAGTACATGGGTAATATCCACAAGAACGACATCACACCAAATCATACCCATGTATTCTCCCAACTGAATTCATATACAAAGCAATGTTGGGAGATAGAAAAGGAGAACTTTTTTGTAATAGCTCGTATTTTGATCTAGTCACAAAAATAATTTTTAGGAATCACTATAAGTCAAATTTTTTAAAACAGTTTTCTCCATAAGATATATATTATTGTGCTTTATTTACATGATTTTTTTCATAATTTTTAGGCACTAGTAAAAATCTTTAAAAAATTGACACCTATCAATACAAGTGTGAATTTTGAGAACGTTATGTGTCTGTTTTGCAAACCGATTTCACTGATATTTTCTAAATAAAATGATTTATTTTATGGATATTTTTCTATAATTTTTTGGATATTTTTCTATAATTTTTGAAGTTGCAAAAGAATTTATATAAATTTTATAATAGAATTTGATTAAATTTTATAATTATATATTATTATATTATTATTTTAATACAAATATCTTATTCCATTATTTGAAATATCGTAAAGCCAATTGAATTTTCTCAAAATTGATTAGTAGAGAGCAACTTAAGTAATTTGAGAGAAAAAGTAAGGAGAGAGAAGGAAATCTAGGATTTGGAGATTGCAGAGTGATTTTTGTTAGTTGGACCTATTGAAAGATTTACTCATCTCGCTGTAAGGAATCATTACCCTATTTATTATTTTAAAGATTTTATGTTTTTGATTTTTTTTATCAAATTTGTATTTCCATTATCGAAAAATTACGATAATTTTGTATTGATAAAACTTTCACATTGCAATTTTTTATATGTTATAGAGATTTAGATTATAAATATTTTGAGTATTTATTTGAGATTTTTCACCAATTGATTTTAAAAATACAGCAATTGTTGCCTACTCAGGAATTTATTTTGACTTCTAAAATTAGTGATTTAGTTCAACTAAAGCTTCTGATTGTTATTTTATGCAATATTGATAATTTATTTAAATTTTGAAAATATGAATTTTTGCTTAGTATGATTTTTGTTATCTACCGTTAGGACATTTTGATACTTTCTGAATTAAGCTCAATTATGCTTTATTTACTATAATGCATTGAAACTGATTATGAATATTTAATTTAGTAATAATTATTCGATATTACTGACTACTGTGATAATAATGTATGTGTAAAAGACAAGTAAGGATTGGTTGACCCGTTGGTTGGATATTGATTGAATTGTTTAGGATGGTGGGCTGGCAAGCTTTCTTTTGAACATTGTGGTTTGATGTTATCCTCTTCTAATTCACGTGATACTGATTGGAAGTTATAAGGAGATGATTATTATGCTGACGGGCAAAGAGTGACTACTCTGTTTATTAAGCCAATAATTTACTAATACTGATATGATACTAAAAAATACCGTGATAGATAGACTTCTTACTTGTTTAGTGTGACAACTGAAATACATGTTATTGAGACATTGTTTCTATTACTGTATAGATTTATTATAACTGTAATATTCTTTTGCTCCTGCCGTTAAATTGTTACTGATATAGACAATGATACTATTTGATAGTATTGATTCAGTGTACAATATGCATGTGATATAGTGAACGTGTAATATATTAATTTGATACTGATATAGAATAACTAGATAGTATATATACACTCCTATATAATTTTATTATCTTGATATGATTTTGACAGTCCTCATCGATGATTTGATTTTATTGCTTTATATTATCTCTCTACTGACTGATATTGGTGGTACAAAGATTATTTTATAGATTTAATACTCGTACTGATTTATTGAATTTCGTACTGTACTATTTTACAGTTTATAGATTTTACTACTATTATATGTGAGTTTTACTGTTTCTGTACTAATTCAATGATCATATGAATGCTAATGTTATGATTTAATCCCTGACATACATATTGCTCATTTACCGTGCTTTGAATTAAGTTGTAAGTTTTAGTGATCTGCTGGACTTTTTAGCTCATTATATGTGGTTAACTGATTTCAGGTCAGGGCAGAGAATCAGGATTCTGTGGATGGTCAAGATTTTTTAGGTTTTATTTCTTTTTATTTTAGTTATTTTTTGTACTCACTATATAGTAGTTATGATATGATTGTATAGATCTTGAGTAGTGTATATGATTTTTGTGAATGAATATATATGCTAACATTGATGTTTTGAATTATAGAATCTTTTTTTGCTTTTTATTACTGATATATGACATTAAATAACTCTAGTTGTTATTTATTAAAATATTAAAAGAATAATTTTTCCAATTTAGATTATAGGGCATCACATTTTACCCAAGTGTTTTTTTATGGTTGCTAGTGAGACTATAGGGTAAAATGCATTTTAGCCATGATAATAGCGGCAATGACATTCATGCAATGACCATTATCAATAATTAGCCTACATGACTCAAAAGATTGTTTAATGCCTCCAATCTATATCAATAAGGTGGGACCCATATATGTCTTTTAAGAATCATTTGCCTTCTTATAAGTGTCATCTCAACTTAATTATCATTGCACACGTCGAGGTATTCGACATTATCTAAGTCTATTTGGAGATTCTAGTAATAGTAAGTACTTTTTTTTGCTCTTTTTAATTACATATTTAGTAAGTTAAATAGATGATTTGGAACAAGAGGTTCTAACTAAGGCCTTTCCCTTGAGATCATTAGATCATGTGGGAGTTGATGAGTTGGAAGGTATGAGATGTGGTTGTAAGCTACTTCTAGTTGTACTAAATCTCTTATTTGGTTATCAGTATTGCCTAAATTGAGAAGCAAGTCAAAATGCATCTTCAAGAGAGTAAACCTCTTGAGTTAATGTCTCTTATAGATGTCAACCCACATATCAAATTAGAATCTTGAGATTATAATGTAATGATCCTACGCACATTACAATAGGCCATCAGCTCATCGAAATTAGTCATATAATAAAAAATAGTTATAGACCCTTGTCAAAACATGATTAACTTATATATAAACTAATCATGGAAATGCAGGCGTACTTATATATCGCCTCAAGAGTTAAATCGAAAGAATTGCATCTTTTATCTCTAATTAATCTACCAGAGCATCTAATTTTAATTTAAATTAAAGAAAGGCGAGCATAAGCAGTTTGCATACATCAAAATCTTTCATCATTCCATATATCAAAATCTAATTTATAAATAGCTAGGATATCACTTATAATATCAATCTATCGTCTCAACTCATTACTATAAAAGAATATACAAAATACAAGACTAAAAGAAAAATCTGAAAAACCTTGATAAGCCTCACTCTAAAGGGTCTTGGCCCTTCCTAGACCTGAAATCAATAAAAATCATATAATGAGCTTATAAAACTCAGCAGGACCCCAAAACTATCAATACTTTCAATGTAAGGTCTCAAATATTAATATGCTTGCTCATCTCAATCATAATAAAATTAGTAATATAAGTATAAACAATAAACAATCTATATAATTAATATAAGAATCAATATGATCAGTAGACCGAAAGCATCTCACTAAGCATAGGAATCTATTACCTTATAGGAAGATTAGTAAAAGTCTATAAATCAATACCAGGGGCTATACAGTAAACAAGCATCAATTATCTATAAATCAATACCAGAGGCTCTATTAAATAGTATGTCATGTGTATGTCATATCAGTATACTATATCAATGTGTCTATTAATATCTATAACTGTACATGTCATATGTTATGTCATGTTATATTAGTCTCAATGCTAGTTCTAATAGTCCTTTTATTAATTCAATCTATCAATCAATTCATATGTTATCATGTAAATACAATCATGAATGTTATTATGAATAGCAAGGCAGGAGATCCAACTTTTATGTGGTATTTTCATCTTTTCATCTGTCATCCATCAGCCTTATCAATCCATTAATCATTCAATCATATATTTTAATTATTTATTTACTTCACACTGGTGGCTTTCAATAAATTAATAAAGAGTTGTCACTCTCAACTCGTCGGCATAATCAATCAATCAGTTACAAGCTAACATCCAATATTATAACACAACTTCTATTTAAAAGAAAGCACATTGACCCACCCTCTTGTATAAGGTATTATCATTTTAAGAGTCAACCTGTATTAATTATAATGTTAATAGCTAGCCTTCATTGCTTACATACAAATGCTACATTTATCATATGTCTTATCATTTTCTCTATATAGTTCAATATCATGTATGAAATGCAGAAGAATCTATACACTATTTATTAATTCAAAAAATCGTAGCTATCATTTTTCTTGATGAAATTCAATAATGTTATAGTTTAAATACTTATAAGAATCATATCCATCATATATAAAAGTAACAAGGTGAAAGTTCAGTAAATTAGGAGAAAATATATTTTTATCAACTTGGGAAAGATTAAATTCATCAAACACAAAACCACTAAAAACAAATGCAGGATTGGGTAACCTATCATGATTACAAGAAATCTTTGAATAGAACCAATTGCCAATGAATGAAATGCCTCAATTAACTTTCTCTGCCCTCTATCTCCTTCTCCCTATCTTCTCTTCCTCTCCTTTCATTACGTGGAAAGCCCAAAAAAAAAAAGAAGGGTGGAGGGAACAGTGGTGAAGGATATTTAATAATATTTTTTTTGTTAAGTTCTTGCCATAGTTGGCCTCTTACTTAACACCGTTGATAATTCCCTCTTCATTAGATGTCATATTGGGCATTTATAATGATGATGCCTTATAAATTGGAGTGACAAAAAGGCATCTCTGAGGTAAAACAATACTTTCAAAGGTGTTTTATCACTAAAGATATATCACGACCTAAATATTTTTTTGGGAATGAAATTGTCTACAATAAAGAGAGGGTCCCCCTTTCTCAGATGAAATATGGTATTGATCTTTTTGAAAGGATTGATCTTATTAGTTGCAAACCTGCTGATCCCTGTATGGATTCTCAGAATACCGAGGAATTTTTGGATGATTTACCTCGATATTAAAGATTGGTGGGAAATTTGATTTATTTAATAGTCACTGACTTGATATTTTATCTGTTGTCTGAGCAGTGAGGCAACACATCAAAACTCAAAAATAGAAGCACTGAGACTACTCTACATTGCAGATTTTCGTGTACATAGAAAATCTCCTAGAAAAAGAGTTATTATATACTAAAATACTATATTTAAATATGAAGCGTTCTCCGATGCCGATAATACTAGAGCTATTATTGATAAAAAATCAACTTCTGATCATTATATTTTTGTAGGAGACAACCTTGTTATATGAAAATGTAAGAAACAAATTGAAAACATAAGCAACTTTGTTACCTCGGAAAGTAAGAAATAAAATATTCTAGTAAAATTTGTTGATAAAGTTGAATACAGTTATTGCCCATTTTACATACAAGGTGATATTGGTGAAGACTCTCTTAGGTTTATTTAGTTTGACCTTTTTATTCCATTCATCTCCCTATTCTGAATAGGGAGTTTCTCTAATGTATCTATTGCATAACACACAAACAAACCTTTTCTCTCTTACAGCCATCAGTCACAAACATCAAATTCTGCTAATATGAGGCTAAATACATCATCTACTTCAGTACTATTTAAATGCATTTCATGTTATGTTGATCGATGATGAGATAGCAATAGTGCAAACTCGGTTTTAAGTGTTATAATCTTAATTGTAGGTTTCCAAACAGTATTCAGTTGTTTGAATCTGTCAGCTGAATCTGATATAATGTCTTCTGAACAAACTTTGTTAGGTTCCTTAATTATCAACCTTAGGCTGTGTGAATGCTTAACCCAATATATTTAAGATGTATAGTTGCTTTCTATTAGATAATATATTTGGTTTCTTGCAAAAGAGATTGATATTGAAGTAAATGATTGTTTAAACAATGAAAGAAGACTTTTAGGCTGTGTGAATGCTTGGAATTTATGTCAATGGAGCTAAAATAAAACAGAAAAGCTTATACCAATGGTTACAGCTTATGTGAAAGGAAACTGAAAAACAAAATGAAAAGTTTAAATCAATGGATGCTAGTATTTGTTTAATTTCGTTTCTTCTACTCCATCCCGATCAAAGCTTTAGCACATGAATGGCCTATTTCTTGTTGAACATAGGCCAAGCTTATAGTTTCTAAAGCCTGTAGGAGAATGATTCTCTGACTGGATTCAACCCAAAGCATATATGAGAGGGTCAATCACTATGGATAAATACTTTGATAGTTAAACTTCCTTTCAATTCAAAATTTTAAATATAATGGAGAGGGTCAATCACTCACTTGGCATTGCTATACTAATATATACTAATAATTTTAATTAACATATTTTAACTTTGGAAATATGACAATGATGAATTTGCAAGTTCTTCAAAAATAAATTTTTGGCTTAGAGTTGGGCATTTTATTAAAAAAACTCAAAACTATTGCTTGCATTGTGGTTTGTTAGTCTCAACATTCTTAGGGGTTGTTTGGGATCTCTTTTATTTTTGTTTTTATTTTATTTTGTTTATATTTTAACATGAAAAAATAAATATTTTTTGTATATTTAAAAAATGGTATTTTAAAATTTTATTGAATATTGAATAAGTTGATATATACAGTGTTGATGGTAGTCTCAAAGGGGCAACAATTGTCGTCCGGTAACAGCAGCGGCTAACGAAGGTATTTAACAGTAGTGGTGATGATGATGATGCCAGTTATAATTATTGTTTTATAAAAATATTCAAAATATCTCAAAATTATTTTGAATATTTTTTAAAAATAACCCGACTTATTTAAGAAAAAAAAACTTTTAAAACATACTAAGCAAAAGTATTTTTAAAATTAAAACACAAAAAATAAAAGTGATCCCAAATAAATCCTTAGCCTTTACAAAATATGACAATTTAATAGATTAATGAAGAACTAAACTGTCTTTCAATACTTTCCATAAATTTCTTAAGTTGATATAGACCTCATAATTTGTTCAATAACAGCCAGTTCACCATGAAGTATTAAAATTTTCTTGAAAAAAGATAAAGAAGCTAGTAGAAATTCAATGCAGAATCAATTTAATAAATTGCAAACAAACCTGTTATAATTATAATTATTTGCAATCCAATACTATATCTGCTAATTCAATTACTGGCAATCCAATTATTGAAAATATCAATTTAAATTGAAATAATAATTCCCATTAAATTTGTTTTATTAATTCCGAATTGATCTTATCTTAAATAAGAGAAATTATTAGGACTTGTACAATTTGGTCCACCAGTGAAAAAAAAGTACTCTGAGGACCATATTGATTCTAATCAAGGTTTAAAATTGCGTAAATAAGCCTTGAGGCGTTTTTCGTCCGTGAGGCGAGGCGTAAGCCTCACCTACGAAGAATTGCGTAAATGAAAATTTAAGGGTTTTAGCAAGTAAAAAATAGTAAGATTCTATCATACAATAAAAACATCTAAATGACAATTAAAATTAGGGGAAAGTAAGAAAATAAATGCAATAAAATCATGTCCCAAAGTACAAAATCACAAAATATTAGTCTATCAAAACTCCCAAAGTACAATTAAGAAAGAACATTTATAATCCAATCATGTCCCATCACTAAATGGGTCTTCAAGGGAATCTTCTCACCCCTTCCTCCTCTCCTATAGAGTCCAATGTCTTCCAATCAAAGCATGCACTCATGAACAAGTAGACTAACACTAACAACTATTACTAAAGATGATGAATAGAACAATATGCCGGACTGCCGGGGGTCCAAGGGGGCGCTGCCCCCTGGCGGGGTTTGACCTGCGGGGGTCAAGGGGCAGCGCCCCCGGAACAAAATTTTATTGTAAGAGTAATTTTGAAGTTCTATTTGTTTTTGAAGTTCGTAAGTTATTTTTATGGGAAGGTACCAAGTGGTACCGAGCATGTTCCTTAGCAGTACCGAGCATGTACCTAGCGGTACTGAGCAGTACCGAGCATGTACCTAGCAGTACCGAGCAAATACCTAGCTGTATCGAGCATATACTGAGCGGTACCGAGCATGTACCTAGCAGTACCGAGCAAATACCTAGCTATACCGAGCATATACTGAGCGGTACTAAGCATATATTTGAGGCGTACGCCTCAGCCAGAATTGCGCAATTGCGCCTCTGAGGCGCGCCTCAGTCCAAGTGAGGCGTACGCCTCTGCCAAGAGAGGAATTGCGTAAGCCTCGAGGCGGTTTTGGGTCAAATTGCGCAGAGGCGCGCCTCTTATTGCGCAATTTTAAACAGAGATTCTAATTTTAGCAAACTAATTGTCCAAATAAAATTTTTTGAGAGATAAATTTAACAACACCAAAATTATCTTAATCTCTTAATGCATGGTAAAATGAGTCGAACTAAAGCACTCAAAACATAATTGAAAATTCTTAGGCGGTTATGAGCTAGATACATGTCAATGCTTTGCTAAAAGGAATGATGATTTGTAGGCTTCATTTGTGATAGCTTTTGGTTATTACTTTTTCGTTGCTTTCAATGAATTTTTATGCTAGAGAGTTGTTGTTGAAAGCGGTAAGAAAATAGTCACAAACAAAGCCATAATCATGATTGATTATAGCCAGTTTAAAAAAGATAATAAAATATGAAAAATGTTTCCATGTTGCCCATATTTTTCTCCCTTCTCCAACTGTAGTCCCTTCTTTCTAATCACAATTTGCTAACGAGGAGTTATCTACATTCTGAAATCTGTCAATTGTCCTAAACATTTGCTTCTCTTGGTCACTGACTATTTCTCACAACTCTTTCTACACCTTTCCTGTAGCCGACGACAACAGGGGATCAACTCCTTGAGCTTGGGGAAATACTAAGATCTAGCTCCAGTTAACAATGCTGGAAATGAAGCAAGACTACTTTGCCAATACACAGAGCCACACAACTGAGTCATCTTCCATAAAAACAACATGAGGGAACTCTTGGGAGAGGGGGATGGTATGCCATTTAAAATTATTATCCCTGTGTATATTCCCCTGGCAACCCAGAAATGAGCATCTTGAAGGCCAAGTAATATAACTATCACAAATTATAATATGAAGACAAGTTAACACTTTATTTTGTATGGATGGTCTGATGAAGGAATAGTATCTATGGTTTTGAAATCCTAAGCAATCCCAATAGTTTGGTTCAATTCCATGTTCCAGGTCAAAATCCCTTAATTCTCCTCCTCGATATCTTTTGTCGATGTCGCCATAATGTCCTATCAACAATTTTCAACACCTCTTCTCACTTGCTCCCATGCAAATGACTCCCTTGCACCGTACTCATTTTGTCCTAGTACTCGTCGATGTCGTTCTTGACTTTGTTAGTTACCTACTCGATGTTTTCTTGTCATCATAGTCGACTTCATAAGTCATCCCATCAATGCCTAGTTGCCTCTTTGGTCGACATATCCTCTCTGTCTTCGCGATGCCTTTAATTTTATTGGCATCTCATAAAGTTATCCTAAGAAGACAACTTTAAGTCCCTCAACTCTCATCAACTCTACTTTCTCAAATGGTTGGATGATATGTCCACCAACCTCTTATGCAATCTAAAAATTGTCTTTTTTTCAGCATCCTTTATGATGTTACTAGTCACTAGCCTAAAGGTGACAATCATTTTGTTGATTCCTTCCCTCGAGCCTTATATCATCGCAATTTGCTCTCTCTCCTAAATCTTTTTTATTTATCTATATATAAGGTTGAAAAAAATAGATTTATCACATTGTTCTCTTAAAATATAAAGTCAAGGCCTATCTCTCTTACCTCCTCATTTCGTTATTTTTGTGTTGCATTTTCAATTGGTGAGAGTTCCCTTGGCATTTTTGTTTAGTAGCTCTCAATTTCCTCACTCTACCAGCTTCAAGAATCATCAACAACTTCTTGGTATTTTGATATGTCTTGCTAAAGCAATGTCCTTAAGAGTGACGAAGCGATGCTTCAGTTTTGAAGAGTTGTGTAGAAAAAATTAGCAACGTAGGAGTATTATCTAATTTATGATAAGATAACTATCTCACCCTTACTAATGGATGTGTATCACTTTCAACCTCACTAAAGGAATAGTAACAAACTTCTCATCAAGTTAAGTTAAAAAAAGATATTATAATCATTACTATATTTTAGAACATGTTGAATTATAACAAAAATAAAAATAAAAATTGTGGTTATTGATAGGATTTACATTATAAAGAATATTAAGAGACATGAATGATAAGATACATAAAAAATAAGAATAGTCAAAATAAAATAAACTAGTATAAATATATGATTTTTCTATAATAGTCCCTTCATTTTCCATCATATTATGTCATAATCACGAGTAAATTTTAATTTTTGTGATTTTCTCTCTCCTCCTTAATTAACTAAAATTCTTTCTCCTCTCTCCATCATGTTGTCATCAGCTTGATGCTCCTCCTTTTAATCAAATTGAGAAGTTACACCAAGGAGAGTTCAAAAATAACTTCAATGCACATGCAGCCTTCAAATTTAATCAAAATATTAATATTTTTTTTGAGAAGTATATACAAAAGATGATGATAAAGGCATGCTAAATTTCTCAAATTTATAATTATGGAAAATGGCAGAGTAATGGTGCTTGAATTAGGATCATAATTATTAATATTTTCATTTGTTGTAGGGTTTCCTATAACAATTAATGTAAGCTTAGCTCCTTTCTTTGGTATGGGTTTGGGTTCCAAATTAGAATTCATCTTAAGAGATCCTGATCCTACGAAATTTTGTCTTATCCATTGATTTGGCTGGCAAGTGTTTAATGATTTTATTATAATATTTAATAACACAAGTTTTTTTTTTTTTTTTGCTATAATAAGTGACACTTATGTCAAACAATCAAGGTCTTCCTAATAAGATATGAGCAATATCCATGGGAAGGACATCACACTATATTTGATATTCATAGTTATTAATCTTGATAGGAACAAAGCATCTATGTGTGATGGGGAAATAGGTATGGTTGACTCAACTGATATGAAAAGGGGCTGAGTGTGGTTCTATTTTGAGATTAACTTTAGTGATGGTGTGAGTTGAGATGATATTCATTATGCTTTATTTCATTCATTAAACTTCATTAATCTATAATTAATTTACATCTTTTCTTATTGGATATCACATACATATTAAAAATATTCTTCTCCAATTCTTAGCTACAATCTGGCATCTCATTACACTGATGTGAGGGACACATACATATTATAATGTTACATCAAATAATGAGGTGTCATCATAAACTCTTCTCAATCATCATCTATGGGGGTCCTTAATTTTATCTAAGAATACAAGTTGGGATTTATATTGATTATGCATGTGACCCTTCTTATGACACTTAAAATATATTATTTCTTGATTATTTTTAAAAAACTTCTTTTAGTAGAAGTTTTGTTTGATTGACTTGGGCTAGTAGGTGCTATGGGTCTAACAACAAACTTGTGACATGAAGTGGAGATGGTTTGAGTCCTAATTTTAGCTAGAAAGGGATGTAGATTTCTTTTGTTACTTGACCATAAAGGCATAATGAAAGGCTTCTTCTAAAGTTTGAGAGTCAAATAATTCAACCACATTCTTAATGTCAAAGTCCAATGATACATTTGTTAGCAAGCTACTAATCATTATTATTACAATTAGCCTTAAAACTAGGTTTTAAAATAAGTTTAAATATTCGGCAACTAGGAGACTATCTTACTTTATGGTTAATAATTTCTTATATAGTTTCTTGTCATGATGTATTTGATAATACTTAGGTCTTAACATTTCTTTCATTTCTATCCATGTGAGGTTCTTCTTTCTAGCCTCTATTCCTTGGCTAAAGTATTTATCTAATGGATTTTAACATGTCTAGTTAATTTCATTTTAGTAAAATTAACTTGTTGGTAGTCATCTATCTTATATTAATCAAAGAAGTCATCCATCTAGATTATCTAATCTAAGAATTTATTAGGGTTATGGGTGCCACCATAGGAGGGATCTTCAACTTTAACTCTCATAAAGGGAAAACTAACATCATCAATATTCCTATCAGAATAGTCTCTTCTAACTCAATTCCTAAGGTTGTGTTGTCTGCTATTGGGTGGGTCTTCTCCTTGGTCAATATTAGAGGCATCATCATCTAAAGGTACAATATAATTTTGTGTAGGACGTGGGACATTATTTTAATTAATTTAAAGATAACTCAAGATAGCTTGTATTTAATCTATGTGTTCTTGGATAATTCTTTATTCATAATTTCATTTTCATGAATCTTAAGGTCTAAGAAATCAATCATTCGATTCAAATTTTTAATTTGATATTGGGAAATTAATTTGGGTGCAATGATATGATTTTCTTTTAAATATAAAGAAAGAAATGAGGTAAAAAGGGATATAGATGAGTGAGAAATAAATTTAAAATATACATATAAAAATAAAATAGATTTAAAGTTAAAAGAACTTCTAGGTGAGGAGCCCGTATAAAGACCTCTTATGTCTTAAGCTCTCCTTAGGCAATTTTGGCCCTTTTGACAAAGTTATTTTTAACTCCAAAAATACTACATTTTATACACATATTTTCATACATGTAATTTTGAATGCAAAAAAAAAAAAAAAAAAAAAAAAAAAAAATCCAAGATATATAAGCCTAAGCCCTTAAGATGAGATACAATTCAGATTTTGATAAATATATAGTTAATTTTACATCAACAAAATTTTAATTTTGTGTGCATCAATGTAATATTTTAGTTTTTTTAAACTGGAGCACACCCTTACCAAGATAAACACAAAAGTTTATGGATAGATTTACACAAGGATGTTTGCTAGACTTTTTAGGTAGAGCTCATTAATCTCATGTCATGCATACACCATAGACTTGAAAAATAATATACTATATATCCAAGATATTAATAATAAATAAATCTATTATAAAAAAGGATGCGTTAACCTTAAACTTGTTGTAGTAACTCTTATGCTTTTTAGGGCAATTCAATTTGAAGAAATTTCTTCTTAGTTGTTTAGATGTCATGATTAGAGGTCTTCTTTCCAGATTCATTCAGATATCAAATATGATGACGGTGGATATCATTTTGATGAAATTAATGGCTAGTGAAGGCTATAAGTCTTTAATTTAATATTTAGAGAGGTCTTCTAGAGTTTATGATGGAATGATGAGGTTTTAGAAGGGTATATTGGTAGGAATGCCAAGACTAGTTCATTTGGATTAGTTTGGGTTGATTTTGAAGATCACTTTAAGGAATAACTTTATGTGAGATAAATGGTTAGAAAAGATTGTGAAATTTTAGCTTGGGATGTGAACTTGTGATCTATAGATGATGGTAGATTTTGGTAGAATTTAAGAGGATGTTAAAAGTATAGGTAATAATATTATGTTCAAGTGTTCCCTAGTTAGGTTGATGGCTATGTGGAAGTGTTTAGAATGGTTTTATGATTTTAATTGTTGGATTACTGGTCTTAGAGAATGCTTATAAAGTAGAGAAAAGAGTTGTGAATTAATCAAAATAACTTTTTTTGCAATTCATTGACTTGTATGACATAGACTGCTTAATCAAATTTATTTAAGGTTGATTATGATTTACTTATTAAGCTTTAAAGTTGAATAAATTTCGTATTATAGGTTTTTTGTATTCATTCAAATTCTTAGCACATCTCCTCCATCTAGTTTGTTATCATCAAGAGGAAGGCCTCCTTTTTAGAACCTTATTTCTTAAAAATGGTGATTACATCAATATTATTAAGCCTTCCAAATATCTTCATCTACTTTGTTACTTGAAAGATAGCTTTCTCCCTATTCAAGTTGGCGTCCATCTCTTTCTTCTATTTGTTTATGGTGGAAAGCTCAATAACTTGATGACCATACTTGGGTTATAGCTTTTCTAATTCCTAGCCGAGAAGAAACTAATGTGTTAGCACTTGATTTACTTTTTTCATTATATCCATATGAAATAAGGTCATAGAGACTACCTTTATTTCTTGTACAACTTGCTTAACAAATTAATAGGAATACAATTATAGGCAATCATGTTTTTCTCTCCTTTTAACTCTAATGATTAACATTGTGAAGTTGTTTAGGCTTCTTTTCCTTTGCTCATGGAGAAGTAATGTAGTGCATATTCATGAAAATCATCACTACCATAATTTTGAAATTTAAAAATATCATATTATTATTATTGGAAACATATGGAGTTATTATATTGTGCTTTAATATTATTATTTTTGGAAAGTATCTCAATCATCATTATCATAAATTTGAAAACATATTTTTTTATATTATTATTATTATTATTATTATTATTGAAATATGAAAAGTTTTCATATTATGCTTTAATATTATTATTATCACGTTATTTTGTGGTGCAGTGTTAGTATTATGTTTACATAATTTTGTTTACGAAAAGTTTCAATTTTGGAAGTCAAACAAGAAGAAATATTTGAATTTATGTTTTTTTGCTCTCTTTCTCTACTCTCTCTTTTAATGTGATGTTATAAATACTAGTAAAAATACCCGTGCATTAAATGCACGTGACTAAAAATTTATATTATAAATATTTTAATTATATTATCATTTTAAAGATGAACAAAATTTATTAAATTTATTATTATAAATAATTATAATCACTAATGTTTATTTTGCATGCGCACAAAGCCTAGCTAGGTGGATAAAATATAAAAATTTTAAAATTTAGTGAAAAAGTTTCATTAATTTTGCTAGTTTTATTGCATATGCATTAAAATATTAAATGCCCATGTATAAAAATTTTAAAATAAAAAAAAAATGATTCGATGCACTTCTACAAAAGCATAATATGAAATAGCATAGCACATGACTACCGTAGCAAAAGAAGCTTGAGCAGAAATAGAAAAAAAAAGTAGAAATAGTTGTAATAGTTAAAAATGCAGATTGAGAGAAAAGAAGAAAAAAACATTCCAAAAAAGCTTTATTTTACCGATGAAATCGTATCAGATTCAGGCTTCTTATCATCAATCTGCATTACTTTGAATCCAATTGCTCTCATTCAAATTAAGACCATAAGACATGAACAAAGATCGTCGCAATTTTCGAGCCACCAGGAATAGGAACAAAGAAGGCTTGACAAAGATCGTTACCTTCGCAACAAACTCCTGATGTGACTTCCGAGCAATGAAGACGAAGAAGCAGCGACTCTGATAGGACAAACAAAGGTGAAGAAGCGGCGAATCCTTCACAACAAACTCCTGACGTGACTTCCGAGCAACGAAGAAGAAGAAGGAGTGACTCTGATAGGACAAACGAAGGTGAAGATGCGGCGAATCTTTTAAAAATATTCTTCACATGAAGCCTTAAAGTTCAGTGAGAACATGATATAAAGGCCATGAAATAAGACGGACAATCTTCTTCACGCGAAGCCTTAAATCTAAGTTGGGGTCAGTATCCGAAGGGACGTGAAGCGTTTGTTTTAGTGGGATCCAAAGAGGCATTCATTAATACATTAATTTTATGAATAAAGTTATAATTATAATAACTAAAATGAAAGGTTGAGATTTAATTTGAAAAATTAAAATTAAGTAAAATGAATGGCTATGAATTATGTACGTTCAATTTTAATAATTAGTTTAAATTTATTGATCATTAATATTATTTAATGTAGGTTATGTAAAAAGTTTTTGGTGGATTCTATAATAACCACTGCAATTCTTTTAATTAAATCTAATTAAGAGAATACAATAATAATTATAGCCAATATGAAATGAAATGTTGAGATACCATATACGTTTACTTTTAATAATTAGCTTAAATTTATTAATCATTAATACTATTTAATGCAACGGGTTATCTAAAACATCTTTTTTTTTTTTTGTGAATTCTATAATAACCATTGTAATTCACTTAATTAAAATGCAATTAAGAGAATAAAATAATAATTATAGCCAATATGAAATTAAAGGTTGAAGTTTTAATAATTTCGAAAATTAATTGATTAGTAGAAAGCAGTTTTTGGATTGATAGCAGTTTCCGGATTAAAGAAACTTTAACAATTTCAGAAACTGCAAAATTAAGTATTTGAAAAGAGGTTTTAAAAATGGGAAGTAAAGTGGGCGTATGAGATGGTTTGGTACTGCAGTTTTTGAATTAAAGCAGTCATAATAATTTTGGAAACTGCTTAATTAATTTTTTGAAAAATAATTTGAAAATGGGAAATAAAGTGTTTCGGAAATTGCTTAATTTGTTTTTTTTTAAATAAATTTTTAAAAATGGGAAATAAAGTGGGCGTATGAGATGCTTTGGTACTTTATTGTGTTATTAATTGCTAAATAATTAGTATATATTTTCATATTTTTTAAATTTATTAAATACTTATAATATGATGAAGGGCTAGGATAATTTTTGAAGAGATAAAATGAAAGGACATGATTTGCTAGGGGTGGAAACTCAAGCCCCTTTTATAATAGTAGTATAGATAGTATAGATATAGATTTATGCCCACAATATAATTTGAAGGTTGAATTAATGAAGAATTAACTGAGTTCAAGTTTCTTGCCTGGTGGTGGATTAGCTTTGAATTGCAGGCTCTCTTTGAGATAATTTTGTAGCTAGTTTCACATAAAATAATAATTGGAGCCATGACTAAATTATCACCTTTGGACGGCCAATCAAGCAATAATATTTATTTTTCTAGGAGGACTAAATTATCATCATCAAGGATCAGCCTTTAAGTCCATATCTTTTTTGCTTTAGTTATGGATGTTCTCATTAGACATTTGCAAGAGGATGTACCTTGGTGTATGCTTTTTGATGATGTTATTCTTCTTGTTGATAAGATTAGAGAGGGAGTTGAAAGTAAACTTGAATTATGGAGGTCAACTTTAGAGTCTAAAGATTTTCGCTTGAGTAGACCTAAAACTGAATATATGGAGTGTAATTTTAGTAGCAATAGACCTAGTGAGGGATTGTGACTTTGGGCGATCAAGTCATTAATAAGAGTACACGTTTTAGATATCTTGGATCTATTGTTCAGAGTGATGGTGAAATTGATGAGGATATTATCATCAGAATTCAAATTGGATGGTTGAAGTGGAGGAATGCATCATGCTTATTGTGCGATAGAAAAGTCCCCCTCAAACTTAAGGAAAAATTCTATAAGATGGTGGTGAGACCTGCAATGCTTTATGATGCCGAATGTTGGCCTTTAAAAGAGAAGCATAATACTAAGTTAAGCGTTGCAGAGATGAGTATGCTTAGGTGGATGAGTGGCTTGACCCTTAGAGATAGGATACAAAATGAGCATATACGTGAAAAGGTTGGAGTAGCTCCAGTGGAAGATAAGATTAGAGAGAGTCGCCTTAGATGGTTTGGTTACATTAAATGAAGGCCTTCTAATGACCCGGTTTAGGAAAGTTGAGGTATTAGATTTGACTTTTGTTAAGAAAGGTAGAGGTGTACCTAAAAAGACTTGGTTAGAAAATATTAGAAATGATCTTTCTTTATTAGATTTAAATGAGAATTTAACTTCTAATCGGGCACAATGGCAAAAAAGGATTCATTTACCCGACCCCACTTAGTGGGACAAAGACTTGATGTTGTTGTTGTTGGACAAGTAATTAAGAAGCATCAACTTGTGGCCAACTTCTTAAAAGGAGAAGGCAGGTCAAGATGTGAATTTATGGCTTGCTTCTTAATTTTAAGTGTTATAAGTCTCTGATTGCCAACCATTTCACCCCTCAATTTTAAGCGTCACATTCAACCAACATATAAAATTATTTACCACTCTCTTCCATCTATTTTTAATTATTAATTTTTTATTTCTAATGTGAATTAATAGTTTAAAATAGATGAAATTTGATATTAAAATCCATCTTTTATTAAATAAAATTTTGAAAAAGGTTTCTACTCTTTGATTTGTCTTAGTGGCTTGATTTTTTAGGTTGTAAACTTGTTGGCTTATACAATTAACCTCAATTTTTTTGTTAGAATTGAGTTTCCTTTGAATCTTTTATTTTAATTCTTAGCAATTTTAGTCCTTCTGACTTCTTAAAACCTAACTTATGAGCCAACTTACTACAAAAGTGAGAAGTTGGATATAAATCAAGTAACTATTATAATTAAGTGATAAAATTTAATAAATTAGGGGAAGAATAATAAGAAACTATTCGAGATAAAGAGGATAAATATAAATTTATAATAATTTTGTCTTTAACTTTTAAATTCTAATATATTTTAAATTTATTTCATAATAAATTTTTTTAATCAAGTTGACTCATGAGCTAATAATGAGTGAAGTCAGGGATGCCTCTCACTTGGCTTTCTCGTTAGCTCATTAAATTTGCTCACAAGCTATTTATTGAGCTAAATCATAAGATAGCTTGACTACTCAATTAGAAGAAAGATTATTACATGCGGTTATTGGACCTTCCGGAGGCCAATCAGGACGCTCCAAGTCACCCAATACACAGCAGTACGCAATAACGATACACAACGTATTGGTGACGTGACGCATCTTAATTGGCCTTTGGACTATGTCCGATGACCGCACATAATAATTTCGTCAATTAGACACCCTAACTGGAATCTTATTTTCTCTCATTTTTCACAAGCAACTTAAAAAAAAAAAAAAAAAAAAATCACAAGCAACTTTAGTTTCAACGCATCCTTTTGGTACATAATAAATGCTCCATGATACATATTTCCATATAAATTGTACAATCATGAAATTGTAAGGAACATTTACTTATTGCTAAGAAACCTCAGGTAATATGCTATCCTTCTATTTTATAATTTAAAATTAGTTGTTATGTTCTAATATAATTTCTAAGTAATTTAATTTGCTTAAGAAAAACAAATAAATATTTTTATTAATAACTAATTTCTCTACTCTAAAAAAATATGAAAAAAATTTTATAAAATCATTATTGATACTCATATATTTTTTCCTCACAAAAAAATATCAAACTCATATACACAAAACACCAAAAGAATTCTTCAATTAAAAAAAAGTCATTTTCAATTAAAAATCTTTAAAATTTTCATTTTCATTCATTTTAATAACTCATTTGAGGTTGTTGTAAATTTTTTTTTTATATAAAGATAACCATAAAATTGCTACGTCACAAAAAAATTATCTTGATCCGGCACGAATCTTGATGCAAATGATCTGAATTGGTAGCTTCCAAATTATATTTGGGACCATCCAAACACTAATTTCAGTAAGCTTATGGTCAAATTTAACATATCAAGGAAACGAACTCAATCACATCAAATTCAATCAAATCCAAGCCCAAATCACAGGATCAAAACATTCTTGGATGCTTCAGACACATCATTTGGATAATTAATTGATATCCAAATATGAAATGTTGATAGTCAAGTCGAGCGCTCGAGGAGACTATTCCAACGAGTTCAAAATCGCCTAATTCTGATATCATTATTACATATAAATGTTCAAAGAACATTACATAATCGAGAGAATTGATATCAACCATCCTATAAAACACTCCAAATTTATAGTTACAATTAATCTCATATATATATATATATATATATATATATATATATATATATATATATATATATTCTTTTAAAAAGAGTTGAACATTTATCTTTCAGCTACCGCATACTAATATCTCTAATTATAAATAAACAGCTTCTCACTAAATATTTCTAAAAAAATATTAAAAATAATAATGACCTAAAAACAATATAGCAATTAAAAAAAACCTCAAACAAACTCTTAATTTCTTGATTTCTTGCAAGATTAACCTAAACCCCACCAAGTCACCAACCAATCCGATAGCAACGTACCAACAATGCAGCCCTCTGCTTGATCTTTAGGTACGCAGTCCTCTATCCAAAGGGAACTGCCACTAATTAAGCGTACGTTGCCTTCCAATAACAAACATTTTTTTATTAATTTAATACTTAATAGCTTCAATAATTACATCTTAATCAAAATTAAGGATCCAAATCTTCTCCATTAATCATGATCATTCGAACGGCTCTATTAATTTCAAATAATTAATGGAGATTATCGTTTATAAAATCAGAGTATTAATCTCTTACATTACAGAAATAACCCAAATTAATTTAAATTGTTTTCTCTGATAATATTAAGCGTCCGATGAACTTTTTATGGCTTGAATTAATTCGAGTAATATTTGTTAAAAAAATAATAATAGTCTAATCATACAATCCACAGCAACTGTATCCAACCACATCAACAGTACGTTTTAATTCAGATCAAAAGAAAACAAGAGGGGGTTTTTACATATTTTTTTAATTTATTTACATATTTAATATTTAATTTTTAATATTTACTTATACAACACTTAGTATCTCAATTCTATTAAAATATATACATAAAAAAGTATATTTCATGTTATAATTTAAAATTTTGGGTGTTGTATGAATAAATAAAAGATTTAGATATTGGATATTTAAATACATAAAAGTTAGGAATTTAAATTAATGTCTTATAATTTTTATATATTTATATATCTAATACCTACTTTAATATAATATTTTGACATTTCAATCATATTAAAATATATGCATTAAAATATGTAATTTACTTGATGATTTTTTTTATGTGCAGATAATAAATTAAAGTTTAGATTCTAAATATGTGAATATAAAAATTTTATGTGCAGATCCTTCTAAAAAAAGTATGGGCTAATCGCATTTTCTTAAATATTTTAAAAATTTAGGTGTTATATAAATACATATCAAAATTTAAGTGTTAGATTTAAAAAGATATAAGAATTATATGATATAGATATAAATTCTTCTAGAAAAATAAGTATTAGTGGTATTTTTATTTTTGTATTATTTAAAAATTCACATGTCATATTAATATATATATATATATATAAATTATTTATTAGATATTTAAATACATTAAAAATTATATAATATTCATATAAATCATCCTTATATATATTATTTTAACTTTTGATGTAATTTAAAATTTTTGATATTATATAAAAAATATAAAATTTAAATATTAGATATTAAATACATTAAAATCATAGAATATATTTATGCAAATACTCCTAAAAATTATGTAAAAAAAAATCCTCCTAAGTCCTCGCCTTCCCCACCCAAAAAGAATAAACTCTACGTATACATACTAGTTAGTATACACCATGCATGATCGAGGTCCCTTCACCTGTTGAAACAGACGACCGGTTCAACCCCAACCGGCAGATCTCTTCGACCGGTGGAGCATCCCAACTCCCAACCCTCTTCTTCATACCTTCAAACTCCCGTTCACAGCCTCTCCAATCCATCCCCACCACACCCCGCCGTATCGCCGCCGCCTCCTCCCCTGCAACCTCATCAAAATACTTTTCCCACCCTTTCTCCCACTCACCGCTCGCATCACATAGTTCCATACTCCCCTTCTTCCACTCCCCCCAGCTCCACCCTCTATCCACCACTTTCTCCACCTCCTCCACACACTTCCCCACACACGCCGCCGCACATGGCCTGCACTTTGCCCCGCTCAACGGCCCTCTGCTCCCCATTGACGCCACCGGCACGCCGTACCTTCCCGGAGGAAACTCGTACCGGCGATCGCTCAACACGCAAAATGGGAGCGGGGCTTCCCGCGTCTCTATCTTTGATGTGTCGAGTTGAGCTTTGAAGGCGGACTCGGAGTTGAGGCTGCGGTAGCCGGCCGCGTCGAGCGAGGAGAGAAGGGAGAGGCGAGAAAGCGCCACCTTTGAGGAAGGACGGTCGCCGACGCCGAAGCGGTCGTTGAAGCCGCCGAATTTGGAGCCGGGTGGGATGACATATGAGTTGGGCTGGAATGTGGTCGGGTCGAGCGGGCCGGACCAGTAGCCGTCAACTCGGGTACGGACGATCCATTGGTAGGTGAAGTTGTGGCGGGTCTCCTGCGCGTGGATTAGGGAGAGGCAGCCCTCCACCAGATTGAAGTATTGTAATAGCCCCTGTAGAATGTAAATATTGGGTTTATTTTGGTTGAAGGAATTTAAATTAATAAAATTTAATATGTTTTATAGTTTTTACAGAGTGTTTGATTTAGATATAATTTAAAATTTAGATTTATTTGTGAAATTTTAATAAATAGTTTATTTTTATCATAAAAAAATATGCTGGATTCTAATTAAAAATTATTAAATTAATATTGGACTCTTACACCAAGAAATAAGCATTTAAATTTCTCATCAATTAAAACAAATCCAATGAATTTCTTCTAAAATTATCCCAAGAAATGAATGAAAACTAATTTCATTTTAATTTTGACTGGTTTCATTTCTTTTCGATTTTATTTGAACAGAATTTGTGCCAAACTCTTCATGTATAGCACCATCTTCAAGTAAATTTAAGAACTATTCTGAGCAGTTTTCTCGTTATTTTGATTTAGTATTCACAATTTCTTTTAACTAATATTTTCTTAATATTTTTTTTTAACTTTTTTTTCATAAATTTCTGATATGAGAAGCTTCTTTTTGTAACTTGAATAGTTAAGTTAGGGCCATATTGGAATAAGAGTGCAAATCAGAGTAGTCGAGCTCGAGTCAGGCCTAACTCAAGTTTGACTTGCAAGCCAAAATCCGTGCTCGAACCCAAACTCAAACTCTAGTCAACTCAAAAGATGAGCTCGAGCTCTACTCTTGACAGAGAATATGAGTTCATCAAGCAGCTCGATTCCTCATCCGCCTCCGCTAGTTTAACGTATATGCCAAACTTTCCTCCGCCTGGATTTCGCATCTGTGTAGTACTCATCTGCCTCAATTCAGCGTCAACCTTGTTCCGTTTTTGAGCCTGCATTCACCACATTCTGCATCTAAGCTTGTGTCCACCTCATTCCACTTATACCTTGTTCCGTGTCTGAGCCCCTTTGCCTCGTCTGGGTCTGAGTCAGAGTCCTCATCCACCTCAGTATAATTCTGCCCGCGATCACTCTCCGAGTCTGAGTCAAACCTTGCCTAGTGATCTCGCATCCGCGTCTGAGCCCGCCCCACAAGCCGCTCAACGAGTAATCAAGTCGAGCTTCGATAGGATTGAATGCGAGCTCGACAATAAGCTTCGGTAGGATCTAAACTCGATAAGATCGACTAGCGAGCTCGAGCTAGCTCGCGAGTTGGCTTGAATTGGTTGCACCAATAGTTTGGAACGACTACATTTTTTGTAAATGTGTTTGTAAAACAACTGTGAAGAAAATAACTTTCTGAAAGTTATTGTAGAAAGCAGCTTTCAAGCACAATTTTTTTTGAAAGCAATAAAAAATAATGAACAAATATAAACTATAGGTGTGATCTAAAAAACAAAGCAATAAGAAAGCTGTCCACATTAACTTCACAACTAAAGTTTTGTTTGAGATGACTTTCTTGCTAGTTCTTAAAGTAACTTTTTTGTACAAAAGTTAAATTTTTTCTACTAAAATGTTATTTTAAGAACTAGTAAGAAAACGGTTAGAAACGAAACCTAAATAAAACATTGCAACCATTCCTAAAATACCCTTCATAATTTTAAAATTATTCTCGCACAATTTATAATAGAGTATTTTTAAATAAAATTTTTATTTTGATTTATCGTTTATTTCTCTTTTCAAATCAAACGTGCTTCAATTCGAAGAAAAAATGCATTCTTAAAATAATTAATTATATGGTTTACAAAAGCTTATTTAAATCAAAATTAAGCTATGTCGTCTAGGCACGTTGATCCATATCCATCAACTTCCATAGCCATTTCATTGAAAAAATAGAAAGTAAGGCATACGAAACGTTGCATTGTGCAAATTTCTTATTTTATGTAGAGTTTCTGTGAAATATGAGCGCTTTAATAATCTCTTCAATCTCCGTACCTTTATTTATGGCTAGAAATTTTTTAAGAAATTCTTTATGACTTCTTTAATGCCTGAATTTCTATCTTTATATATATATATATATATATATATATATATATATATATATATATATATATATATATATATATATAGTAAGATATTTATCATGAAATTTAATTCAATTAGCATTTTCAAAAGCAAATGAATTATAAGTAAAGATTTTTTTTTAATTAAAATTTTTATATATTCAATTTATAGTTGTGAAATTATTGAGAGAAAAATAACTTAATTATTTTAATTGTAAAGAATAGTTTTACTACCAAAAATAAGCAGGATGCATAAATAAAATGTCAGAAAAGGGAAACCAGCTAGGCAGGAAGACGAGCCGGCCGGCGAGGGAAGAATAGACCAACCTGAATGCCATTCGGCGAATCGCGAAAGCGAAGCACGCGAAGCTGCGATTCATTCTCGGAGATGAGTCCGGGCTCGAAGATCCGCACGGCGGCTATCCTCGGCGCGTCCTTGAGAAGAAAGAATTTGAAGGAATCCTTATCGAGAGGACTATGAAGGAAGAGATCAGCGTTCGGGTATTCCATCAGCAAGTTCTTCATGATCGACGGCCCTGTGAGCTCGAACCGCCGCGCGCCTCCGACGAGACAGATCGCGATCTTTGATGTCCTCACTTCCGCCGCCTGAAAAGAGGAGACGGAATGGAGAGGAGTGGAGGTTATAGGGAGGGAAAGGCGGAGCGATTTGAGAGATGAGATGGTGAACAGGGGAGCGGGACAGTAGTAATAGGCGACGAGGAAGAAGAGGAGGAGGAGGAATGGAGCCGTCGGGAGCAAGAGAATCCGATGAGCGCGATTGTAATGATCGGAGTTCCTCATCAGTTTTTTCATCGAATTTTCTCTTGTCGGCGAAGTTGGCTGCCGGAGTAATTGATCAGGGTGGGGTTGCGATGAAATAGAGGTGCAGCGCACGAGGAGGTTAAGGAAGAAGGAGCAACGGCTTATATTATATATATATTCTTTTAAAAAGAGTTGAACATTTATCTTTCAGCTACCGCATACTAATATTTCTAATTATAAATCAACAGCTTCTCACTAAATATTTTTAAAAAATATTAAAAATAATAATGACCTAAAAACAATATAATAATTAAAAAAATCTCAAACAAACTCTTAATTTCTTGATTTCTTGCAAGATTAACCTAAACCCCACCAAGTCACCAACCAATCCGATAGCAACGTACCAACAATGCAGCCCTCTGCTTGATCTTTAGGTACACAGTCCTCTATCCAAAGGGAACTGCCACTAATTAAGCGTACGTTGCCTTCCAATAACAAACATTTTTTTATTAATTTAATACTTAATAGCTTCAATAATTACATCTTAATCAAAATTAAGGATCCAAATCTTCTCCATTAATCATGATCATTCGAACGGCTCTATTAATTTCAAATAATTAATGGAGATTATCGTTTATAAAATCAGAGTATTAATCTCTTACATTACAGAAATAACCCAAATTAATTTAAATTGTTTTCTCTGATAATATTAAGCGTCCGATGAACTTTTTATGGCTTGACTTAATTCGAGTAATATTTTTTAAAAAAATAATAATAGTCTAATCATACAATCCACAGCAACTGTATCCAACCACATCAACAGTACGTTTTAATTCAGATCAAAAGAAAACAAGAGGGGGTTTTTACATATATATATATATATATATATATATATATATATATATATATATATATATATATATATATATATATATATATATATATATATATATATATAAAAGTAGTATTTTAACTTTTGATGTAATTTAAAATTTTTAATATTATATAAAAAATATAAAATTTAAATATTAGATATGTAAATACATTAAAATCATAGAATATATTTATGCAAATCCTCCTAAAAATTATGTAAAAAAAAACCTCCTCAGTCCTCGCCTTCCCCACCCAAAAAGAATAAACTCTACGTATACATACTAGTTAGTATACACCATGCATGATCGAGGTCCCTTCACCTGTTGAAACAGACGACCGGTTCAACCCCAACCGACAGATCTCTTCGACCGGCGGTGCATCCCAACTCCCAACCCTCTTCTTCATACCTTCAAACTCCCGTTCACAGCCTCTCCTATCCATCCCCACCACACCCCGCCGTGTCGCCGCCGCCTCCTCCCCCGCCACCTCATCAAAATACTTTTCCCACCCTTTCTCCCACTCACCGCTCGCATCACATAGTTCCATACTCCCCTTCTTCCACTCCCCCCAGCTCCACCCTCTATCCACCACTTTCTCCACCTCCTCCACACACTTCCCCACACATGCCGCCGCACATGGCCTGCACTTTGCCCCGCTCAACGGCCCTCAGCTCCCCATTGACGCCACCGACACGCCGTACCTTCCCGGAGGAAACTCGTACCGGCGATCGCTCAACACGCAAAATGGGAGCGGGGCTTCCCGCGTCTCTATCTTTGATGTGTCGAGTTGAGCTTTGAAGGCGGACTCAGAGTTGAGGCTGTGGTAGCCGGCCGTGTCGAGCGAGGAGAGAAGGGAGAGGCGAGAAAGCGCCACCTTTGAGGAAGGACGGTCGCCGACGCCGAAGCGGTCGTTGAAGCCGCCGAATTTGGAGCCGGGTGGGATGACATATGAGTTGGGCTGGAATGTGGTCAGGTCGAGCGGGCCGGACCAGTAGCCGTCAACTCGGGTACGGACGATCCATTGGTAGGTGAAGTTGTGGCTCGTCTCGTGCGCGTGGATTAAGGAGAGGCAGTCCTCCACCAGATTGAAGTATTGTAATAGCCCCTGTAGAATGTAAATATTGGGTTTATTTTGGTTGAAGGAATTTAAATTAATAAAATTTAATATGTTTTATAGTTTTTACAGAGTGTTTGATTTAGATATAATTTAAAATTTAGATTTATTTGTGAAATTTTAATAAATAGTTTATTTTTATCATAAAAAATATGCTGGATTCTAATTAAAATTTATTAAATTAATATTGGATTCTTACAGCAAGAAATAAGCATTTAAATTTCTCATCAATTAAAACAAATCCAATGAATTTCTTCTAAAATTATCCCAAGAAATGAATGAAAACTAATTTCATTTTAATTTTGACTGGTTTCATTTTCTTTTTGATTTTATTTGAACAGAATTTGTGCCAATACTTTTTTAACTAATACTTTTTTAATATATTTTTTTACTATTTTTCATAAATTTCTGATATGAGAAGCTTCTTTTTGCAGCTTGAATAGTTAAGTTAGGGTCAGACTGGAATAGGGGTGCAAACCAGTCGAGTCGAGCTCGAGTCAGGCCTAACTCAAGCTTGACTCACAAGCCAAAATCCGTCCTCGAAACGCAAACTCAAACTCTAGTCAACTCAAAAGATGAGCTCGAGCTCTACTCTTGACAGAAAATATGAGTTCATCAAGCAGCTCGATTCCTCATCCGCCTCCGCTAGTTTAACGTATATGCCAAACTTTCCTCCGCCTGGATTTTGCGTCTGTGTAGTACTCATCTGCCTCAATTCTGTGTCAACCTTGTTCCGTTTTTGAGCCCGCATTCACCACATTCTAAGCTTGTGTCCACCTCATTCCACTTATACCTTGTTCCGTGTCTGAGCCCCTCTGCCTCGTCTGGGTCTGAGTCAGAGTCCTCATCCACCTCGGTATAATTCTGCCCGCGATCTCTCTCCGAGTCTAAGTCAAACCTTGCCTAGTGATATCGCATCCGCGTCTGAGCCCGCACCACAAGCCGCTCAACGAGTAATCAAGCCGAGCTTCGGTAGGATTGAATGCGAGCTCGACAATAAGCTTCAGTAGGATCTAAACTCGATAATTAGATCGACTAGCGAGCTCGAGCTGGCTTGCGAGTTGGCTTGAATTGGTTGCACTAATAGTTTGGAACGACTACAACTTTTGTAAATGTGTTTGTAAAACAACTGTGAAGAAAGTAACTTTCTGAAAGTTATTGTAGAAAGCAGCTTTCAAGCACAAATTTTTTTGAAAGCAAT
Organism: Dendrobium huoshanense; assembly: GCA_016618105.1. Classification (NCBI taxonomy): domain Eukaryota; kingdom Viridiplantae; phylum Streptophyta; class Magnoliopsida; order Asparagales; family Orchidaceae; genus Dendrobium; species Dendrobium huoshanense. Next base: position 80,736,956 of record CM028343.1, on the reverse strand, counting down.
AAAAAATAATGAACAAATATAAACTATAGGTGTGATCTAAAAAAACAAAGCAATAAGAAAGTTGTCCACAGTAACTTCACAACTAAAGTTTTGTTTGAGATGACTTTCTTGCTAGTTCTTAAAGCAACTTTTTTAACAAAAGTTAAATTTTTTCTATGTTATTTTAAGGACTAGTAAGAAAACGGTTAGAAACGAAACCTAAATAAAACATTGCAACTATTCCTCAAATACCCTTCATAATTTTAAAATTATTCTCGCACAATTTATATTAGAGTATTTTTATATAAAATTTTTATTTTGATTTATCGTTTATTTCTCTTTTCAAATTGCTTCAATTCGAAGAAAAAATGTATTCTTAAAATAATTAATTATATGGTTTGCAAAAGCTTATTTAAATCAAAATTAAGCTATGTCGTCTAGGCACGTTGAGCCATATCCATCAACTTCCATAGCCATTTCATTGAAAAAATAGAAAGTAAGGCATACGAAACGTTGCATTGTGTAAATTTCTTATTTTATGTAGAGTTTCTGTGAAATATGAGCACTTTAATAATCTCTTCAATCTCCGTACCTTTATTTATGGTTAGAAATTTTTTAAGAAATTCTTTATATCTTCTTTAATGCCAGAATTTCTATATATATATATATATATATAGTAAGATATTTATTATGTATTAAAAAATTTGTGGGGAGCGGGGACTATTTTGTCAATTTCGAATTTATTTAGTGGGGAGCGGGATCTGAAGATGATGGGATTTTATTGTCTAGGGTCGATAGGGGGTAGGCGATTAGCTGGTCACCGGGTTGGGATGTGGATAGACACGTGGCGGTTTTCTTATTTTTTTGGAAGGTCGTTATGACGGCTCCTCTACCCGCACGTGGCCGTTATTGGTTAGCAGCGGAAAAGGATGTCTTAGGGAGGTTTTAAAATTAAATGAGTAAATTATAGTTAATAAGAAAGCTTTAATTACTAAATCAAAGATATAAATTTAACTCATCATTAAAATTTGATAAAGTTTAATTTAAATTATTAAATATATTTTAAAATGCAATTAACCAAATTTTACTAAATAAAAATATATTTTAAATTTCTAATAACAACTTCTTATAGGTATAATGTCTATACTCGTAACATTAGATACCCTCTTAGGTTTCACTCACTATGAGCTCTGTAAGAGATTTTGTATAAGTATTGACTTTGGCAAACTTTTGTAAAATTAATTAATAATAGATGTTTACTATATTTTTATTTCCTACACAATCTTAGTAAAATAAGTAGATTTCAAGAAATATTATGCACATGAAGAGTAAGCAATAATAGAAACAACAAAAAGAAAATATAGAATAAACACGAGCAAGAACACAAGAGATTTACATGATTTAGGATGGGGTGCCTATATACATAAGGAGAAAGTAGAGCCTTGTTATTATTACACTTTTCAAATATATTAAAATCTGCTTGATAGCCCTCCAATGCTATCTTTCAAGTTTAGTCGTGTATTTACATATCATACTCATTGCATAAGATATATCTGGTATAATGTAAATCATAGAGTATATGAGACTGCCAACTACACTTGCATAAGAAATTATATTCGCATACCTTCAACTTTAGACTATAAGGCTAAAAGATCAAAATATCAACCGAACGGAGACAAAATGGATTTAACAATATCCATTTAAAATTTCTTCAGAGCCTTTGAAATATATCTGCATTGACATACATGTAACCCTTTTTTATCTTACAAACTCTTTATATTTTATCTTTGATCTCTTACATTGAAGTGTTAAATTATTGGATATCTTTGATAATGAAAGCCTTTTTTATTACTCCTTAAGTAGTAAAAAATTCATGGGAATCTCTTTTTATTAATTTAATCTATTAAAAAAAACAAAGAGAATTAATAGCCAATATCTTGTTCCTATGCATAATATTCTCCTTATGTTCCTAGAAGTAAAAAAATCACAATCCCTTGAAGAGACTCAATTAAACCTACCTTTATGTCATGTCGCACTACCATTTCCTTGAATGTGTATACTTTCTCTTATTTGTCAATGACTATTTGCTATAGTTACTCAATCAATATTATTATGACTTATCATTTTCTATCATAAATTCAACTCATAAAAGTGTTTCCCATCCTGGTAGATCACATCTTTATGTATATTGCTCTTCCTTTCTAACATTAGAGGGGATTCCATAAATGGATTGCCACTAAAGCTAAGACTAGGAGACTATCTCATGCTCATCATCACCATAAATCCTCCATTTTCACACTTGTCTTGGCCTCGTACACTTATCACCTTTAATGTGGTCTTTGTTGCTACCACCCTCAAAGTAACCTACTTAATTTATACCTTTATCGCATTATGCTCCATGACCACCTTTGTCATAACAACTACAAAAATTGAAATATATTTTTAAAACGAAAATTCTCACTATAGAAAATTCAGCTTTTAGCGGTAGAATAATCCACAGCAAAATAAAGAAAATCCATAAAAAATCATGGCTTGTGTCTGATTTGCAAAAGAATTGAATCCACTGTTAAAACCAGCCTCGCAAAAGTATGAGCTAGGGAACAAATTCGTCGCAAATATTTTGCGGAGAATTTGTGGAGGCTATACGACCAAAATTTTGTCGTAAATTGGAGCAGAATATACGTTGTACATTGTGATGGAAAATCCATCGCAAAGCTGTCGCTTTTTGTGACGGATATTTCCGTTGAAAAAAATGATACTAGTACATCGTGTCAACATTTGGAAAGAAAATTCTGCCACAAATCTTTTAAAAACTAGTAGCATAAATAAAAAAAATAGCTATTGCTATTTGTTATTGAGCTTTCTAATAAGACAAATTCAAACAATTTAAAAAACAATAATTAAAAGAAATAATAAAAATCAATAATAATTCAACAGTAACATTCCAATACCTTAAACAAACAACTACATTCCATAAAATTCTATTATTCACTATTAAAATTTCAATAGTTCTTGTACATCAAAATAAATAAAATGTATCAAAAATATTTTTACATACACTCTTGGCAGAAATTGTATCCTCACTCTCATCCCTGGCCAATGTAGGCGCAAGTTGAATTATGCTAATCTACTCTCTATATCTTCTAAGCTCATCTAGTATCTGAATGTTTATATATGCATGTGTTTTTTAGACATTTTTTAACTCTACTGTCAAGTTAGTCACGTGTTGGCTATATAAACCCTCCTAGTTCCCTATGGAGTGGCTAGTAGCAGAAGAGGACTATCCCTCACATGCGTAGGATAGCGAGCCTAATCCATAAACTTGTTCCTTTTTGCATTCCACCTACCGCTTCCGACCAAGTGCAGTAGTCAGATACATTTACACATCCCTTAGAGGAACCCTCACCTGGTGCAGTCTAGCTCTCTTGAAGCCATATATACTCATCCTTATATACTTACACATGCCTTCCTAGCTCGCTCATCAACCCACTACTAGTCCTCCTGGTGTTTATGAGTATGACTGTGGAATTAAACTGCAGTGGATTCTCTACCAAGTATCTCTTTTTATAATATACTTAGATTAGCATGTATAAATAAAGAAATTATTAAAATCTATTAAAACTCTTACCAATTGTCATTCATGCTCAATATGGAACTGAGCCCCAACATGGAGTCAGCTACCTATCCCTTGATATTCTATTTATTATACTCCCTCCTCACCATAAAATTTGGGCTATCCCAAGCACTATTAAGCTTTTCCCATACACCCTCTCTAATCCAAAGTAGTTGCTCGTTTGCCCTCCTAATACGAGTGAACATGTCTCACAGGTGAGTTGCTTTGCATTTCTCACAATTTGTTATGATTTGATTAACATACTCAGGCAACCAATAGAAATCTTGTTGTATATAACAAATTAGAAAAAATATCATTTATTAGCGTAATAAAATATGAAGAAATGTTAATAATATTGTAATTTACTAGCCTCAAACTCCCTGAACCATATCTCACACACTTCCTTTAGGATTTTCTTCCAAGAGACATATTGAGCTTTAAACCTGCTTCGTATGATATCACGTATCTTGTGAGTGGGCCTCTTTGATGGATGAGACTTGCAAAAAATATTTAGTTGAAGAATATTATTTTTTAAATATATTTGTAATATAAAGCATGCACATTTCATATGTGTCACCCTCATGCTGAATCATGCTGAATCAACATGCGCCCATATGTAGTTGGTGCTGCGGCATATTGAATCAACATGCGACCATATGTAGTCGATGTTGCGGCAACCTGTATGGAAGGTCCAACTTCATAGGGCTGAGGGGGTCATGGGTATTAAAATGGTGGAACTTTTAATGGATAGGAATAAGTAGCTAGGAATCCATGAGAATATGGTGGGGAACTATGAGGAATAGGGAGCCATCTGCGCAGGGCTTTTTTATGGAAAGCGGGGGTCTGTGGAGTAAAACAGAGGACTCCCTGCATGAGGTGTAGGTAAAGTGGTATACTTTCTGCTTCTAAAAATATTTTTGATCAACCACTTATGGGGCTCATCACCTCCAGAAGACATCTATAGAAAATAAAAGAAATAATTAGCTACAATTTATATATTTATAAAAATTGCAAGAAATAAATAAATTAATGCAAGAAAAGGAACTACTACATATATGCTAACATATAAAAGAAATCTAATGTATCTATACTAACATGTAAAAAAAGAACTATTGTATATATGCTAACATGCAAACAAACTTACTAGATGATTCATATTTACTTCATAACTATTAATTACTAGGTAATTCACTTTCATCTGATGAGACCGCATCCTCACTACTAACATCTTCAATGTTCTCCTCAATGTATAAGTCTACCTCCTCTAAATGCAACTCAATTTCATTAGCTATAATTTGATCATCTACATCATTAACAGACTCTTTGAAGTTCAACATACACTCTTCGTGATGTGTTGTTGGTATTGATGTATTATTCTTAATAAACCCCTAGGTTTAATGTTAATGACTACAAGCCAATCTTGCTTACCCTATAGTCTATTTGGATAGGTCGCAGAGAATATTTGGGTAGCTTGGCTAGCAAAGACAAATAGATCATATTTTCCATATCTTTTTCCTTGCTTTACTTCTATAATACCATAAAGTGGATGCACTCTTATTCCTCTATTTTTCACTAGATCAAATCAATCACAATTAAATAGATATAAGTTATTCCCTCACTAGGATATTCAAACTATAGTACTTCTTGTAAGACCCCATAATACTCAAAATCATTACCTATATGATTATTTCCTTTCACACATACACTATAATATTTTATTTTCCAACCTTCACACCAAGCTTTGGTTTAAAATCTCTAACTATTAATAATAAAAATTGGCCAATATTTTACTACTCTCATAGGTCCTAAAGCTAAATTCATTAGTCCTTGCTCTTATAAATATCTGGCTTAATTGTGGACCTAATTGGTGTAGAAAGTGTAAGTATGTTATGATCATTTTAGCTAAGTTAATTGATTATATATAAGGTTGAAGTGACTTGTTAAAATAAATACTATTTTTTTGAACCAATTTAGAAATTCAAATTACACTCTCTTTTCCCACTCTAATAGTGCTGTTGTAGTCATACCATTAACGAACTTCCTACAAAAGTTTTGAATTTATGGTCTCTATACATGAGTTTATAAAATTTACAAAATCTTAAATTAAACTTAATTGAGATATAACTCAACTTCAGCATAATTAAGTAGTGAGTATGACAAGGCAACTTTCATCTTCTTATTTGTCAAATGACCAATGGTACAAGCTCTTATTGCCTCGCCACATCTGTTGAATGCTAATATGTTACTGGTAGATGGACATACATCTAGATTACCCAAATTTTAAGGTATAGTATTCCTTGTTGATTGTAACTCTTTGTCAAAGGAGTATGAGCAAAATTGTGTGGCCACATACATCAAGTATGCTTCACATATTGATCCTTCGAAATGTGTTTTATTCTTTACAGTCTTCTTAAATTTATTTAAGTTCCTGAATGATGTATGGTTATAAATTTAAAACTTATTAATAATATTTGATATGTATATTTACACAAAATTATCTCTAAAAAAGATACATTCACCGATATTGAACATGTCCACCAACTCTAGCCCCATATGGTAAATACACAAACAGATGTTCCATGGAGTCAAAAAACCCTAAAGAGAAAATCTTCTCAAGCTTGCATAAAACGAAAGGAATGTTATGCTCAATATAGAACAAATCTTCTTCATTAAGTCTTGATGAGCACAAGTCTTTGAAAAAAATACTTAGTTTAGTCAAAGGATTTAAGATTAAATCTAGAAGAAAACTGGAAGCAATGGGCAACAAATATTCTATTAAGATTTGACAGTCATGAAAAATAATACTCGGATGATATTGGTTGGAAGGATCGTACTAGAAGAGAGGCGGAGGTTAGAAAGACCGTAGTTGGGCGACGGTGTTTGGAGAGACCGTAGTTGGGCGACGGTGGTTGAAGATAACATAGTCGGGTTATGGTGGTTGGTTGGAGGGCGATAGAGGTCAGAAAGACCGTAATCAAGTGATGAAGCTCTAAAGGACCAAAGTAGGCAGACGACGGAGGTCAAAAATCATAATAGGGCGACAGTGGTCCGAAGAACTGTAGTTGATGGGCAAAAAAGGTCGGATAGACCTTAGTCAAGTGATGGTGGTCCGAAGGATCATAATCGGGCGACGAAAATCGAGGAGACTGTAGTCTGGAGATGTTAGTCACAGAGAACGTAGTCAGTGGGCAACGGAGGTCAGAAAGACTGTAGTCAAGTTGGGAGGAGATCCAGTGTCGATAACATCTAGGAAGTGTTTCAGCAATAGTCGGAGAATGGATGGAAGTCTGACAATGACTGGTTGTCGACAAGAGATCCGACGGTAGCCAACAAACTAGCGGAAGTCTAGCAATGGTTAGTTGTCAGGAAGAAATCTGACGGTGGTCGATGGCAAGGGAGATCTCTAAGTTTTCTCTTTTTCTTTCTCCCCTCTCATATGAAGTATGGGGGGCTATTTATAATTTTTTTGGGAGTTACATGGTTAGTAAATATAGAGATGATTAAGGCATATTAGGAGTGTTCTATTGGATGGTCCATCTTAATTCCCTTGATTATGGAGAGTTTATCGATTTGAATGTCATTTGATCATCCAATTACTATTTTGAAGCAATTAAGCATCTTTTGGACCCTCGATTTGGGATCATTTGGGCTCTGATTGGATCAAATGTTATGTCGTTGGGTTTGTCTCCTTGAGATGTTCAATTTGACAATAAGCTTGCTAAAATTGGAGATCAGATGTCCCCGATTTAATTTTTGAAGTCTCAACCTTATATATCGCATTGTGATTCGTGTTATAATCAAGATAAATTTTTGGCGACATATCAAGTTTAAATAAAATTACGACTTTCTACTTGTTTTTCACTTAAAACAAATAAATGAGTCATTACTACAAACATTCAAATTTGGTGTTTTATTAAAAAAAAAAAGTAGTTTGCAAATGAATATAGCTAAAAAAATATGAACAAAAGTTATTTTTTTCATAAACAATATTCTCTGCAATCCTAATAATAATAAAGAGGAGAAAACTTTATTTGATCATTCTTCTGTGTTATTTATCTCTTTCTTACTTTAAAAAATAAAATTAAAAAATAACAGCAACAACAACAAAAGTTTCCCTCAATTTCTCCTAAACCAACCAAGTTGGTGATAGCTAATTTGAATTCAACCCTTTTTATCATTTTCTTTGTCCTTGTTCAATATTTTAATTTATTCAAATCAAAACCAAAGTGGGCCTTTGCGTGAGCCAAAGTTTGCTTTTAGATTCATAGAACTAAAGTGAAAGAAAATTAACAAGTTAAACCAATAAATATATGATCTTTTTAGTCATAATCAACTACTAATCAACTAATAAATTTTTAAAAGTAGAATTTAATTTCTTCATATTCCCTCAAATCAGTAGAAACTAAAAAGCTAAAGAATTTTTTTTCATAAATATGAAATTTCTTAAAGAAAAAATAACTCAAAATATTATTAAAAATCTAAGTTTAAAGCAAATAGACCATTCATATAAGCAAACCATTCCCACCCCTTAGATTATAATATTAATAATAATAAAACCTTCTTATTGATGTCTTCATCTTGACTAGTCTATTAACATGAAAAAGAACTTTTAAATATTTTTCAAAAGCTTCATTTTTTTAAATTAAAATTATCCCGATCACTGTCCACCATCTACATAACCCAAACACTGCCCTCCAATATTTGATATTGTGATCATCACAGAGCAAATCAAAGGGCATTGAGACACATTTTAATCATTTTTTTATAAGAATATACTGTTATAAAATTATTTAAATTTCTATATGCTTAATCCAAAAATAAGTCAAAGTCCTTTTCTTAATGATGCCCCTCATGGGATACATTCATAGCCAATATACATTATATATCGAGCATTACATGGTGGGAGTTGAAAGAATTAGTATTAACATGTTCGTTTGGTCAGTATGACCATAGTTGGTGAGTGATATAGGCCACAAGGACCATAGTTGGGAGACGATGGTCAAAAGGACCGTAATTAGGCAATGGAGGTGGGGAATATCATAGTCTGGAGATGGTGGTCAAAGAGACCATAGTCGGAGGGCGATTGAGGATAGAAATACTATAGTCGGGCTATGCTAGTTAGAGAGATCGACCAGGTGACGGTGGTCGGCAGGACTGTAATTGGTGGGAAGGAGTTGTTAGAAAGATCGTAGTCAAGAAAGGATTGGTCGAAGAGATCGTAGCCGGGAAACAGTGGTCGGAGAGACCTTAGTCGCGCGATGGTGGTAGGAGAGATCATAGTCGGCAGGCGATGATGGTCGGAAAGATCATAATTGGGCGATACTGGTTGGAAGGATCGTAGTAGGTGAGCAATAGAGGTTGAAAAGACTGTAGCCAGACGATAGAGGTCAGAGAGATCTTATTCAGGCGACATTGTTTGGAGATGTCGTAGTTGGGCGACGATGGTCCAAGATACCATAGCCGGGCAATGGTGGTCGGTCGAAGGGTAACGAAGGTTAGAAAGAATGTAATCGGGTGATGGGTTCAAAAAAACCATAGCAAGAAGAGGACGAAGGTCGAAAATACCCTAGCCGGGAGACAATGGATCGAAGGATCGTAGTCGGTGGGCGATGGAGGTAAGAAAGATCGTAGTCAGTAGGCAACGGTATTTGGGAGAGATCAAATGCCAATAGCATCCAGGAAGAGATCTAGCGATATTCATATAATGGATAGAAGTCTGGAGATGACTGGTGGTCGGCAAGAGATCTGGCGGTAGCTCATGGACGAGCAAAAGTCCATCGACGATTGGTGGTCAGGAAGAAATTCAGAGGTGGTCGACGGCAAGGAAGTTCTCCAAGTTTTCTCTTTTCCTCCTCCCCCTCATATGAAGAATGGCGGGCTATTTACATTTTTTTAGGAGTGGCATGGTTTGTAAATTTGGAGAAGATTAAGGACATATTGGGAGTGTTCTATCAGATGGTCCATCTCTATTCCCTTGACTATGGAGAGTTCATCAAGCATTTAAGTGCCCTAATGATGTCAGAACTGAGTATTCTTGGGTTTATTGGACTCGTCTCGTTAAACCCCTCGATTCTACAATAAGCATTTCATTTCCGAATGTCATTTGGTCATCCAATAAATGCTTCAAAGCATCCAAGCATGTTTTGGACCCTCGATTTGGGCTCATTTGGGCTCGAATTAGATCAAAATTTATGTCGTTGGATTTGTCTCTTTGAAATATTCAATTTGACTATAACCTTGTTGAAATTGGAGATTAGAAGGTCTTGATTTTAGATTTTGAAGTCTCAATCTTATATATTGCATCTAGATTAGTGCCCGAGCAAGACGGAGAATCCTTTATAATTTTCCTCTCTTCCACCACTCCCCGGTGCAGCAGAGTACCGCATCCTTTCACACCCTCTAAGTGTCGATAGAGTACTATCATCCTTTTACACCCTCCAAGTGTTGGCAAAGTACCGTCATCTTTTCACACCCTCCAAGTGTCGACAGAGTACCAAATCTTCTTCAAAGATCTTCTCTCGAGCAACTAGAAAAAAAAAAGGAAGAGAAGTAACTAAAACACAAAAGAGATTCTTACCTTTGAGTAACCTTGTAAACCCTTCACACTCCACTTGCAAGAACTCTCTCTCAAACACTCTCCCAAAACACTCTTTCACTCGCTCTAAAGGAAATCATGAAGAACAATAACCCTCTAGTTAGTTTCTAAGGACTATTTATATAAAATACATGAAAAACTATCCGGAAAATTAAAAATTTTTATTTTGAGCACATATGATTGTACAATACGATCGTTAATTGTACATACGAACATTTCAAAAATTGCTTCGTATGAACCTGCATGAAATATTTTCGTACACGATGATCGTTTAGTTTGAACCATGTTCGTACTGTACGACGGTTAAGGAAATTTTTTTGCTTCGTCGGGACTAAAAGATACCCCACATTTTCTTATTCTGGACGTCGTCTATACGAACTATATATCACACAGTACGATCAATTTAGAAAAATTTGATGTTCGACGGGACGAAAAGGAACCCGCCCTTTTTGTACTATGGATGTCATATGTTTCAAGGTCACTTCGTACAATACGATTAGTTTAAAAAAATTTGGAAATTCGTCTGGACGAAAAGGAACCCGTTCTTTTCGTACTCTGGACGTCGTCTGTACAAAGGTCACTTCGTACAGTACAAATAGTTCAAAAAAATTCAGAAATCATTAGGATGAATATGGACGTATCTATTTCGTACTCCGAACGTCATCTATACGAAGAAGAATTCATATAGTACGATCAATACTTAGAAAAATTTTATTCCCTCAGTTCGTTTGCTCGTAGGAGGGAATAACTGAACAAATCGTCCCGTACGAATTTAAATCGTATAATACGATTAGTTTAAAAATTTATAGATTTTAAATTCTCCCTCAGTGTGTGTGCACGGATACTCAATTACAATCACACTCTCTCAAACTTAATAAAAGTGAAAAATACAAACTCCATTTACAATAAACCCTAATATATTCTCTCATGAAGTCTTCAATAGTCTGGAGTATGATTTTTCTAAAATGTTAGTACACACAAACAATAAAATTAATATATATCAAATATATGGTAGGAGAAATATAAATTAAAACAATAATATTTAGAATCATTAAAAACAAACACTTTGCAAAATCTCAACAATAAAAAAATTAAGTTGCAACAATCTCAAAACAAATTTGGTGTTTTATTAAAAAAAATTGTTTGCAAATTAATTTACCTAAAAAATATAAAGAAAATGTATTTTTTTTCAATAACAATATTCTCTGCAATCCTAATAATAATAAAGAGAAGAAAACTTTATTTGACCATTATTCTGAGTTATATATCTCTTTCTTACTATAAAAAAATTCCCTCATCAATTTCTCCTAAACCAACCAAGTTGGTGATAATCAACTACTAATCAACTAATAAATTTTAAAAAGTCCAATTTATTTTCTTCATATTCCTTCAAATCAGTAGAAACTAGAAAGCCAAAGACTTTTTTTGCATAAATTTGGAATTTCTTAAGGATAAAATGACTCAAACTATCATTAAAAATCTAAGTTAAAAGCAAATAGACCATTCATATAAGCAAACCATTCCCACCCCTTAGAAAATAATAATAATACCTTCTTATTGAGGTCCTCATCTCGACTAATCTATAAACATAAAAAAAAAAAGAACTTTTAAATATTTTTCAGAAGCTTTATTTTCATAAATTAAAATTAGCCCGAACACTGCCCACCATCTCAAGCCACTAAACCCACCATTTCAAGCCACCAATATCATCGATGCCTGCTATCATCGCCTCCCGCTATCACCGCCTAATGTTTGGTGGCTAAAATACTTCAAACAATTTGAAGAGATAAAGGAATCATCCTTCAATTGGTATTGAATATAAGAATTTTCAATTTAATTGCTCGATAAGAAAGAAGGCTTATAGAGTTAATAATCATGAAAAAGAATTTAGCTATAGGATGAGTCTTAAAGTTCTTAGATATATTTTGGAATGAGTGTGATACATAGATAAGTTATGTTGCACTCATTACAGAGCAAATCATAGGGCTATGAGATACATTTTAATCATTTTTTATAAGAATATACTATTATAAAATTATTTAAATTTCTATATGCTTGATCCATGAATCATTCAAAGTCCTTTTCTTAATGATGCCCCTCATGGCATCTATTTATAAAAAAAATTATTATATGCGGACACCGAACGTCATCCGAAGTTGAATCAGAGCACATCACATCACTCATTTGCTATGTATCGCGGCTATGTACCCGTTGTGTACTAGGTGATGTAGTGTGTTATGATTCACCTGGGAATGGTCCAATATCCGCACAGAATAATCTCTACTCCTATTTATAACCCAAAGATAAGAACATATTTGATTTTATTGAAGGAGATGATAGTATTAGATGATGAATTTATATCATATATTTATAATTTATTATTCATTATTATTATTATTATTAAGAACAAATTTGATTTTATTGAAGGAGATGACAGTATTAGATGATGAATTTATATCATATATTTATAATTTATTATTCATTATTATTATTATTATTATTATTATTATTAAGAACAAATTTGATTTTATTGAAGGAGATGACACTATTAGATGATGAATTTATATCATATATTTATAATTTATTATTCATTATTATTATTATTATTATTATTATTATTATTATTATTATTATTATTAATTTATGATGTTAGCAAGTAGAATCAAATTAGATTTTGTTTAGGAGATTTTAAAGAATTTTTTTAGTGTTTTTTAGTTCTTTTCTTTTTAAATGAAAATTACACCAGCCATTGTCCACTGTCGTAGGAAAAATTGTTAGGTGCGGAGTGTGTACCGTCCGCACAAGCATTGGGTACCTAGTGGTACCTAGCGGTACCGAGTGAGGCACCGCTAGGTATCCAATGCCTCTGTGGACGATTCTCCCCGTCCGCACTCCGCACTTAATAATCTCTCATGTTGCAGCCACCCGGTCTCCACTACTATCATAGCCACCATCAACACCTTATGCAATATTTAATAAAAATAATATAAATTTTATTTAAAATATAAAATATATTTTTTATTTCATACTAAAATATAAATAATAATAAAAAAAACAAAATAAAGAACATTTGGCGTCAATGTAACAAGAGGGTCATTTGAAATAAAAAATCCTCATATTTTTATAACGAGTTGGAGCAGTGGTTGGGAATAAATGAAATTTGCGTATTTGACTTTAGAGAATCTGAGAATCTTCCGTCCAACTATATATTTATTTGCCAATATCATATGTTCTTGTCATGTTTTATTATTTGTAATTTTTTTAGGGTTAGCATTCTGTTTTCGTAATTGGCCTTTTTTGTAAATTTTAATTTTTTAAGGAGGATATACAATTTAACCCTTTGACCCAAAAAATAAATATATAAAAAATGATATTATAGTTATCATCCATTCGCTTTCTTCATGTACGTCATTTTTCATCGAATAAAATACTCTTTTATGCAACTCTACTTGATTTATTGATAGAGAGTATTGACTATCAACCAAAATATTTTGAGTTTGAAGCTTATTATATAATGTTCATATGAATTTGTCTTAATTGGTGTGTGTAAGTTTGTCTGAATTGACTTAAATGTCGGAAAAAAGCACTCTATCCTTCTCTAATCATTATATGGATAATCATCTTTGAAGCCCTAAATGTAATATGTTAATATATCTTCCATCAAATTGATCCTTCTTTCCTTTAATCACTACGACCACCATAAACACTAATAATAAATTAGGCTTTCGCATCACTTTTTAAGACCCACTGCGATGGTTTAAAGACCTACTAATTTATTTACAGTAATTTAAGAAATCTTTCAATAGCATCAAAAACACATTTTGTTAATATTTTTCTACGCTTATCTTGTATATTTTATTTCCTCCAAGATTTTCTTGGGATGGAATCTCCCTACTATCATCATCTTGTTTCCTACTTTCACCAAGTTCAACCTTATCGTCACCGCCAAGCATACATTTCATCTAGGGCATGTTCATCTATAACATCAATATCTTCTTAGTTCATCCACATGCAATAACATCATTTATGTCGCCAATAATCTCGCTAAATTTATTCTATGATTTGTTATGTAGTTCATCTTAATCAGCTTTGGCTATCAATTAAGAGATATTGGGTTTGAAGTTTATGCATACGATATGTATACAAATTTGTCTTAATTAACCTAAATGTCTAAAAATATATATATTATTTACTCAATGATTAATAAACCAACAATTCAAATAACATCTACATATTTTAAAATGATAGAGTTAGATTTAAACACAATAAATTATAAAATATATGAATTTAAATGTTTAATATTACAAAAAATAGATATATAATCTCAAGGTGAAGAAGATGAGTGGGGGTGTCAATAAATGACCCAATTTAAAAAATACATGTTAGGATTGGCTCGTTTAATAAATGGATTGGATTTGAGTTATATTTTCCGACTCAGTTGTTATACAGATTGATTTGGGTTAACCCTCAAACTCATTTTTCCCTTTAAAATGATCTATTTAATATTTTTTTTTTAATTTGTGAGTATAGTGGTCTTATTTTTAATCAAATAAGATCGAATTTGTGTTGACTGGATTTAGATCAGGTCAATTTTGAATTGAATCCAAACCCAACCTCTCAACAAGATGAGCGAAGGAAGAAACGTGAAAAAAACAACTACTGATCCCATTACAAATCATCACATAGCTAAGTTGAGCTAGAAATAATAATTAATTAGGAAATTTTAGGTAGAAGTTAGGTCAAATTCATTTTCTATTATCTCATATGTAAGAGATGAACAATTCTTATGAAGATTTATCTGTATTAAATTATAAATTAATTAAAACCTAAACGAAAGTCTTAGCGTGATCAGTAATAGACGTGCAGGCTTTGGCTGCCTCCTCTGAATATAGAGAGAAGCAGGTAATTGAGGTCATATGCTTTCATATTATATTTGACATTAATGTCCTTTCCAGAGGAAAAATGGAAGCTGTATTTCGACAGGTTTGATTCAATAGCAAAGCAATGACAAAATTTAAATTGGCCAAATTATTATTTTATTCGTAGTTTTACTCTTCTTCTTTTTTTTTTTCTTGCTTGTGCCTAATTCGCCGTTGCACTATCAGGGCGCCTAACAACTTTCAAACCTCATGATAATGACGTTGCCCTCAAGATCGACGGTCATCGTCCATCTAAATTGCATCTTCTCTATGACACGGTGACATAGACACAACATATCATGAACATGTCAATTATTAAAAATATAAGACACGAATTTGAGTTGTATAGATATTATAATATTTATATCTTAAAAATAGTGTATAAAAATTAAATAAGTAAAATATTAAGAATAATTATGAAATAATAAGTATTTTAACTAGTATTTGTACTTAATATTATTAATATTATGATGTAGAGAATCGAGCGTTATTGTGTTAAGCATTGAGAGGTGAGACTACAATGTACTCGATAGCTGCACGTTGTTGTTGTGCAATGGACATCGGGCATTGATGTTAGGATGGCGTCGGTCGTCAATCTCGAGATGACATCGGTCATTATTATAGGTGTCAAAATTGCTGGCGCCGAGCATCTATGTCAACACAACGTCAAACTTTGATGTTGAGATGATTTTCAAATATTGATTTTGTGATGCCATTGGACATAGATATTGAGATGTCATCAAACGTTGTTGTGAAACCACTAGCCACAACCTATTCGAGAGAAATGAAAATGAGAATGTTCAGTGAATAGAGTACTAAGTGCGAGTAATTTATTTGGGCTTTGAAGAGGAAATAAAAATTTTAATTATTATTTTTTACTAAATAAAAATTTGAGATGCCATAAATTATATTTTAAAAAAATTTCGTAGAATATTTTAGATATGCATATCTTGTTAGATTGTTATAGGTAGGTTAGCATTGGTGAACTGACGGAACAACAAGACTGGGAAAGAGACATATTTGGTGAGGCAATCTACCACGAAAATGATGGCAATTTTAAAGCTAGATCATGGTAATTTCATAATGGAATCCATCGTTAGGCCCTCTCATGTTGCTGTCAAAATTGTCAGGCGTTGTACCAGCCCTACGGGTACTCTTTTTTTTTTTTTTTTGGGAGCTTGGCAAATTACTTTTTTAAAGTGAATATATGTTTTCATGTATATGTCAGATGTGACTGAGATACTAAAGTGTTATATATCAGCACATCAAAATTTATGGATTAGATCTATAAATACATAAGAATTGTGTTGTATGCATGTAAATTCCATAATTTTTATTGAAAGGATACCTTAGTGGATTGGCAATTTACTTTGCTTGGCCATTTGAGAGCTGTATTGAACTTTATGGACAGGAAACCAAGCAAGGCAGTAGGAAAAATGAATAACGAGAACTCAAAAATCAACCAAGAATCACAAACTTCAAACCTCTCCATTGCAACATAGATTCATACTCATCTTCTTTAACAAAGTCTTCCAAATTTGGAGCCCACCATAATCTTACTTCTCGTTTCCTCTCAAAAGAGAATCATTACAACTCGAATTTGAAGGAAATTCCTCTCGTCCTCCTAAAGATAATCATTTGAACAAAAGTTGATCTCTTTGTAATCAGTTCATATTAAAACCTTTTGATCAACCACAATGGAAAGGCATTTCATTCGATCATTAGATCGATCCCCCTATAAATTCTCGTATGTTCTCTCTCACATGCTATTATTTTTTAGAGTCTAGTTGATCATGCTCCTACCTTCTCATTGAGTAGCCAACTGGGATGGCACATTCTATCTTTCTTCTTATGAATTTTTGACGTGTGTAATATTTGTTACCACCTAGGCTTGATGAATTTTCTCCCTCACCCGTAGCCATTTGAAACCTTAACCCAAGCTTTTTTTTCAATCATTAGGCTTGGCTTAGACACTATAAATTTTTTGGCTAATTTATTTTATTTTATTAGCACAAATTTTATTTGAGTTTTGTGACCTATAAGCTTTGCATGAAAAACTCACATATGTAATCCAATTGTTTTATAGCACTACAAATTGATTGGCAAATCATTATCACAAGAGCATAATCTTCAATAATGATTATTTCTTTAATTAGATATTTATGTCATAATTTGTATTGAGTTTTCAGTCAACTATTACAATTTTAGTTGATTGATTTCCTTTCTATTAGTTGAGAATCTCATTTTCTTTGATGAGACTTGAAAATTCTTAGGTGTTGTAGTGGAAGATAAGATTAGAGAGAGTCGCCTTAGATGGTTTGGGCACATTAAACGGAGACCTTCCGATGACCCGGTTAGGAAAGTTGAGGTATTAGATTCAACTTATGTTAAGAAAGGTAGAGGTAGACCTAAAAGGACTTGGTTAGAAAATATTAGAAATGATCTTTATTTATTAGATTTAAATGAGAATTTGACTTTTAACCGGACACAATGGCGAAAAAGGATTCATGTAGCCGACTCCACATAGTGGGACAAAGACTTGATGTTGTTGTTGTTGTAGACTATTGAAAATTCTATTCAGTTCAACATAGATATAATTCATATATTTTTTATTCTACATTTTTGTTTATATATGTTATATATAGATTAGTGTCTCATGAACACAAATCTACTTAATCTTAGCATTTGAGCTTTTTGTTGTACATTGAGATTAAATCTCCACCTCGTTTCTGAAAGCAACAGAGTATACACTTTTCTAAACATAGGGTGTGACACAAACATAGATTTGAAAGCCGAGGGGAGCACATGCTTCAACTACGAGAGAAATAGTCACACCATTGTGGTTAATATTGAAGAAACGTATGACTCACTATGTTTAAAGTGTTCAAATGGTACTCAAGATAATAAGGTCAGACATCAGAGTAATAAATAATGACAAGTTTAATAAAATGCACATACATACCCATGTGAATGCCGAGCAGGAGACTTCATCATCTCCAAACGCTTACCATGAGCTGAATGATTTCCTCCATCCTTCATTGCAGATAATAGCATATAGCTATGAATGCAATATTTTGTTCAGAGGTTTAAGAATGGTGAAGGAATATCACAGAAAAGCACCTCAATTAACATCAAGCATAATAACTAATCAAGTGAACAAGGCTGATCAAAGCTTACTTCCTCCGCTCCTGAAAATAGTACCCAAGGACTTCGCCTTGTCCCTGAGAACAAATTTCTGCACCTTCCCAGTTGACGTCTTTGGAAGCTCCTCAAAGATGACCGTACGAGGAGCCATATAATGTGGCAACTTCGCACGGCAGAAGGTAATGATCTCTTCACTGTTAGCATAAGCACCGTCCTTCAACTTTACAAAGGCACATGGCGTCTCCCCCCAATATTCATCAGGCCGGCCGACCACAGCTGCTTCAAGCACAGCTGGGTGGTTATAAAGCACTGATTCCACCTCTATTGTGCTTATGTTTTCCCCACCCGAGATGATTATGTCCTTAGCCCTGTCTTTCAGCTTAATATAACCATCAGCCTGCCTAACAGCAAGATCACCAGAACGATACCAACCACCAGCAAAAGCTTTATTTGTTTCATCAATATCTTTATAGTAACCACCCATCACTGTGTTGCCTCTAAACATTACCTCACCTATGCTTTTTCCATCAGCTGGCACACTCTTCATTGTAACTGAGTCTTTAACATCCAATTCCTCAATGCAAAGATGTTGAAGTCCCTGGCGCGATTTGAGCTTTGCACGATCCTCTGAGGGCAAGGCATCCCAATCAGGCTTCCATGTGCAAACTGTTGCTGGGCCATAGGTCTCAGTGAGACCATAAGAATGGATGACATGAAAGCCAAGGTTTTCCATCTGGAACAAAACTTTCGGGGGTGGAGGTGCAGCACCAGTTGCCACCGTCACTTTTCCAGGCAGCGATTTCCGCTCACTGAGTGGAGCATTGATGATCATGTTCAAGACCGTGGGGGCACCACCCATGTGGGTTACTTTATGAAGGTAAATGCAATTGAATATGGCCTTTGCTGAGACATTACTCAAGCAGATATTGGTGCCACCCTGAGCTGCTACACCCCAAATGAGACACCACCCATTGCAGTGAAACATGGGCACAGTCCATAGATACACAGGCATTGTAGTAATATCATTGAGTAGGACCGATGCGATTGCATTCAAATACGCCCCTCTGTGAGTATAAATGACACCTTTGGGTCTTGATGTCGTGCCAGAAGTATAATTTAGGGATATTGGGTCACACTCGTCAAGGGGCCATTTGATAGTGAACTGGGGGTTAGCAGTCCTCAAGAGAGTTTCATAGTTGTTTTCAGCAGACAGAGACTCATCCGGTTCTGAAAGTATGATAAGATGCGGAAGATTAGCTCGATCCTTGGCGAGAAGTCTAAGAGCACCTTGACCAAGCTCTAGTAATTGATAATCAACAAAGATGGCCTTGGCTTCGGAATGCCCAAGGAGCACTGATAGCATAGCTGAATCATGCCTTGTGTTGAGTGTGCACAGAATCCCACCAGTCATGGGAACCCCAAAATGTAATTCATACATTGATGGAATGTTAGGAGCAAGAACAGCAACCTGATTCAAAAGTGTAATTGATTACAATAAATACAGTATACAGAGAGAGAGAGAGAGAGAGAGAGAGAGAGAGAGAGAGAGAGAGAGAGAGAGAGAGAGAGAGAGAGAGAGAGAGAGAGAGAGAGTATAAAACATTGGCAGCAACCTGGCATAAAAACCAAAGTATCATACTTTCATCACTACGAGAATAATGAGGAAACAAGTAGAATAAAGCTGAAAAAATATGTAGAAATGCTAAAACAATTGTCGATGTGACATTTGAAAGTTAAGATTTATCAAGATATTTTCATTTGTGAGCTTTAAAAGAGGAAACCTTAACTATACTTCACCAAAATACTATAGCACTTAGGGGATGATGCATGCTTTTTAAGGATGTAGAGTAAAACAAATGAAGTGCATTTTGATTTCTCAGAGTTATTTAATTTGCTTTAAATAGATGCAGAAAACCAAAACAAAACTCGATAAAGGGCAAGCTGAAGCCTGGAACCAAATTCAAAGCTGAAGGAGGAGGTAGAGCAGAATCGGGAACCAAAAGAGGACTGGGGGTTTGAGTTGAAAATGGAAGGGAAGGCATAATTTGGAGCATGATTAAGTAAAAAAGGTGGTGTCTGAGGTCCACATGAGGGTTGGTAAGCCGGAGCAGGATATATTATTGGGGAAGTAGAACAAACAACGAACACGAACAAGAAATAGAAAATGCAATAGAAATAAAGAACATCGGTATTTAACGTAGAAAAACCCAGAACTAGGAAACCCATGGAACCACACCACATGAAGAAATTCATTATGAAATTTTGGGAGAAATAGCATAGATCTCTCTTCTCTCTTGCTCTCTACTTATCTCTCTTCACCCTTGCACTATTCTCACACAAACAAACAAAGAAAAAAAAACATACATAAGCTACAAAGGGATACAACCCTTAATGAAAAACAAGAAAGAAAACTGTCAGCACATTTGCCAACGTCGCGACACTCAACTTTGTAACTTTTCTACCAGATAGTGCCACAGCACAGAGATAGAGTATCACAACACTTCCCATTCCTTTTCCCTTTGCCATGTTCTACCAAGAAAACTTTGCAACCATGTCATCTCCTTACTAGCCTCAATAATAAAAATATACTCAGCTTCTGTGGTTGAGAGTGCAACAATCTTCCAAACTCATTGCAGTATTTCCCAGAGTGAAGATTTAACTAGTTATGCTTCTCCTACTATCAAGATCTCCGGTGAAATCAGAATTTACAAATCCCTGTAGATCAACCCCTACATCTCCAAAGCAAAATGTTTTGTCAATTGATCCTCTCAAGTACTTGAGAACCCACTTAACCATCTCCCAATGAAGTTTGTTTGGGTTACTCATAGATCTATTGATTACTACCACTGCATATGCTATATATGGTTTCGTACAAATCAATACATATATCAAGCTTCCAACTGTTGAAGCATATAACGTCCTCTCCATTTATTTTTGATCTGCTTCAATATTAGGCAATTAATCCTTAGATAACTAAAAATGACTACTCAAGGGAGTGTAAATTAGCTTTGCCTCCCCCATGTTGAATATGTGCAACACCTTTTCAACATACTCATCTTGAGACAACTTCAGTATACCTGCACTTCTATCCATTCTGATTCACATACCGAGAATTTTCTTTGATGGACTTAAATCTTTCATGTCAAACTCCATTGATAACTCCTCCTTCAGCTCCCTTATTTTTTCCATATCAGATCCTAGAATCAACATATCATCTACATACAAAAACAATAATATATAACAATTTTTGAAATATTTGGAAAAACAATAATAATCTGACTGGCATTTCGTGTATCTATTATCTAATATGAACTTGTCAAATCTTTTGTACCACTATCTTGGTTCCTACTTCAACCCATATAGGTTCTTTTTAAACCTACACACCAAATATACTTTAATTATGCTCAAATATCCCCGAAGTTGCAACATGTACAACTCTTCTTAATTTAAAGTCACAAAAAAAATGTTGCCTTTACATCCATCTACAGATATAAATTCTTCATTGCTACTATGCTTAGTACAACTCTAACTCTAGTCATCTTCACCACTAGAAAAAAAAAATTCAATATAGTTCACTCCATTTGCTAAAAACCTTAACTATAAATCAGGCCTTATAGCACTTACTACCATCAGATTCTTTTTTCAACTTGTAAACCCACTTATTTAGCAATACATTCTGGCCATATATTAACTGTCAACTTCCAAATTTGATTTAACTCAAACAAATTCATCTCATCATCCATGGCTTGCTCCCAATTATTTGAATCATCAACTTAAATGGCTTCATCATAGCACTCTAGTTCACCATCATTTGTCAATAATAAATAGTACAATGACGGAGAATACCTTTGTATTGATTTTGAGATTCTGCTAGATCTCCTAATTTCAATAGCAGGTGCCTCAGAAACTCTTTGTGTTTCATCAGCTTGAGTACACCTTTTATTTTTGTCTTATTGATCATCATCATCCTATATCTCTAACATATTTGGAAGAATATCTAGGAGTCTCATTTCTATCCTTGTATATTTTATTTTCATTGAATGTAACATCCATACTCCTAATAAATTTTTAATTCTAATAATCCTAGAATTTATAGTCAAATTCATTTGAGCCATATAAAATGAATATACATTTGATAGATCTTGGATCAAGTTACTCTTAGATCTTGCATCAACATAAACACATGATGAATAGCTAAAAACTTTGAGGTGAGAAAACTCAACTCCTTGCCACTCAAGGCTTCCTTAGATAACAGATCATTCAAAGGAAATGATGGTCCATGATTAATCAGATCATACATAACAACGGTGCAAAATGACGCGCCCAGTCACATGGTGTGGCGCAGCGCACATACGATGCTATTTGCATGGCTTGGCATAGCACATCAAAATGGCATGTGCTATTTGCGTCTTGGTGGGCAATAGCACATGGAGTTTTAATGGATTTAGTTCCGGGGTAAATTTTGGAAGGCAGATAAGATTGTAGATAAGACACTACCCAAGGATTTCACCCTCATTTTGCGAGGACTTTATGATCTAAGTTCTAGTTTTCCTATAGGCACAAGCCCCTATAGTTAATTACCCCTCCCAATCACAAGAGAGAACTTTCGATTAAGGCTAGTCGTCAATCAAATACGTCGAATATATGTATTATCTAGCATATAGTAGTAGCATGGGTTTGGATTTAGGAATTAGGTTTGAAGTTGGAAATTTGAAAAGTTTGATATTTAAAATAGAAATTTCACCATCTTGCACTAAAAGTGGATGGTGGGGAATGGATGATGGACCCGATCAAGATCCCATGGTACTTTCGTCCCAGGCCATCGTGGTCTCTGGTCTACTTAGTCAAAGGAGGTAGTCAACCCAACCTGACAGAAAGATCCTTGTCGACAGCCATGGGTTGCTTCGTCCAAGGGGGCCTTATAAACCTGGGGTGAATGTTTGTCTAAGAGGATAAATTTGAATCCACCTTAGTTAACAGAGGGCTTTGTGCCCTATCGATCATATTCTATTGATTCATATCTCAAGAATTTGATGACACTAAGAAATGTATTGGCTCTGGCCATAACCGGTATTTCATGGTGCCATTTAGCGACAAAACCACTCGGTTCAGAGGGTCCCGATTCATAACAGTTTATCCTGCGGTGCCATTTGGCAGCAAAATCGCCAGTTAGAAGACACGTACCACGTCCCTATTGGCAGGAGATTGTTTGATAATTGATTTTCGTGATATTTTCGACTAGGCATTAGCTATATGTGAGCTGAAATAAATTTCAATTTGTCAACCTCGGCAAACTGTTGCGAATGATGGATGGATTTTGCTTTTAAGTTATTTGATGGATGAATTTCCATTTTAAATATTTGGATTTTGAGATTTTTTGGGTATTTATATTTTTGGATTTTTGTTCGTATTTGGGTGGAGCTTGGAAGGCATTTGAAAGTGTTTGTGTACCCTTTCGGTTGAGATTTTTGTTCAGCACGGCCATCATCAGGGTATTTGGGATCATTCTTACTAAATGATCGAACTTTGTCGACTTTATCAACTTGTCGACAGAGGATCGGGTTTCATAGGCATTATGCCTTTGCTTGTGAGTTTTCTTTGTTATAGGCCTTGAATGCATAATGTGAATGTATTAAGACAAATATACCGGTCACCGCAACCGTATATTTGTTTGACGGTTCGAACCTTGTTGACTCCTATTAATCCATATAGAAGGATTGGGTTCAAACTTGAATTCATTTATTGACCCGCGCAGCATCCCTAGACATCACGTATGTATCTATAAGACGCTCGCCGGGACCCATGAGGGTGTTTGAGAGCATTTTGTAATTATTTACTTAACCTTGTCGACTCATATCTACCTGCTTAGGAGGATCGGGTTCAAATTTATTGTCTGGCGCAACATTCCTAGACGTCACGAGTGTTCATACGGCAAGCTCGTCGGGACCCATGTGGGTGTTTGGAGGCATTTTGTAATTATTTACTGAACCTTGTCGGCTCCTATCTACCTGCTTAGGAGGATCGAGTTCAAATTTATTGACCTGCGTAGCATCCCTAAACATCACTTGTATAAATACATCATGCTCGCCGGGGCCCAAGCGGGTGTTTAGGATTGCGCTTACCCCTTTTGTGTACCTATGTTTATACAAATTATATTGTATGTGTAGAGGTATTTTGAAATATTTGATGGGTCTTCTACGATAGCTCGTAGAAGTTTATTTTGTTGTAGTACTTCAATACTTGTATACATAATATATGTTGGATGCATGGCCGTTGTTTATCAAGAAACTTGCAAGCCTCAATGATCTTATCCAACTCGATATTCAGAATCTGGTTGAACTGAGATTCACTCACTCCATAATGATTTGATCTGGCTTTCTCTTCCCAAAACTAGTATGGGAATTAGTGCATGACTATTTGATTATGCCATCATCATCATTTTCTACTACTGGTTTAAATAAAGAATCAATCATTTTAACCTTGGATGACTGCGTCATTGCTGATGTAACACTCATAGATGTGCATCGTCGTTATTCTTCGCCACATGTCAAATCATTTTAATTTCAACTGGCATGCTGAATATGGAATGGGTCTTTGACAGTTTCATTGAGCCTTTTTACTTGTAGGGAATTGGTATATTCACTTTCAATCAAATGGCGTTGATTATACGAAGGAGACATTTTCCTCAAAATTTTTAAATGCATCTCCGCTAGCCATTGTTGATTGTAGCATGCAAGATTAAATATGCTTGCTTACATTTTGATTTTAATTATAGGAATACCCTAGCGTTTGCTACAAGCTTCTGCATATGCTTGTAGAATATATCACTAACTCAATTGTCATTATATTCGTTGTACCCTAATCTCTTTCATTTGCAAGATATTTATACGATTACTTGCACGCTGATTTGTACTGGCTGTGGGAGGGCCACACTTCAGCCTTAATTTGATATTTCTTTTGTCTCGTGTATCCTCTCAAATATGTCTTGTATGTTGGCATTGACTGCGGAGTGTTGCATTTGTTGTGTATCGTCATGTGCATTAATTTATTTTGTTTGCAATAGGGCAGTGTGTTCGTTTAAGTGATTGAAACATGCATCATACTCAATCCTCGTCACTTATGAGTGCCATTGTTGATTGTAGCTTGCAAGATTAAATATGTTTGCTTACATTTTGATTTTAATTATAGGAATACCCTAGCGTTTGCTACAAGCTTCTGCATATGCTTGTAGAATATATCACTAACTGCATTGTCATTATATTCGTTGTACCCTAATCTCTTTCATTTGCAAGATATTTATACGATTACTTGCACGCTGATTTGTACTGGTTGTGGGAGGGCCACACTTCAACCTTAATTTGATATTTCTTTTGTCTCGTGTATCCTCTCAAATATGTCTTGTATGTTGGCATTGACTGCGGAGTGTTGTATTTGTTGTGTATCGTCATGTGCATTAATTAATTTTGTTTGCAATAGGGCAGTGTGTTCGTTTAAGTGATTGAAACATGCATCATACTCAATCCTCGTCACTTTTGAGTGCATTATATTGCATATAAGGTGTAATGCTTGTTGGAGAGAAGATTGTATTTGGGAGATTGCAAGTGATAGGGACGTTATATCTTCTCGCATGACTACTACGAAGAATATAATAAATCCTGACTTTGTTGCTTTTAGAGCTGAATGTATTCACTTATTCTTTGAAGTGGGTCGTAGAGCACCACCACACTTATTATACATGGGTCTTGTGTTGCAGAAGACTGATGCATTCATCTGTATTTTGACCAGTATTGAATGTAGGATCTTGCCATACCTACTATCATCTGCTATATAGCTCGTAGACGTTTTCAGTTGTTATAATTTCATCCATATTTTTGTTTGTAATCTTCCGTATTCATAGCATTTCAATGATTGTTATTTTCCAATAGACTACATCAGCCATGATCGCTTGTAAATATGATCATTGTATGAATAAAGAGTCTTATACATTAGCTTGTAGAAGTTTAAATGTTTTGCCAATGTATTACCCTTGTAACAGGTAATATGCATTATAACTCATTACACACCCCTCATGCTTCACTCATGAGTGAATCCTTTGTCTTCAATGAAGGTTCAATGAAGGTTCAATGCATATGATAAGTTTGATATCATCTTTCATTTGCACTTTGATTGAAGTAGTCACTTCTCAGTCTTCATTAGAGATTATTCTGGTTCGTACATTTGTTGGTTTCTCATCAAGTTCAAATCAAGTTTATGCTCCAAACTTCTTCCCCAATTTGTAAATTTAAGCTATTGTCATTTGATTCAAAGTCCTTGTTATTTGATCGAAATTTGAAATGACAATTCCACTATTATAAGACGAATTCTTTATGCTCATTTGAGCTCTCTGTCATTTTCAAGTTCCTTGCTTGAGTTCAATCGTATGTCCAAGTTCCCTGTGGTCTTTTAAGTTTAAATCATGTTCGAGCTCAAAGCACAAGTTCAAGTCCAAAAACATGTTCAAATAAAATTCATGCTCAAAATGAGCCTCTTCCGTTCGTCGAATCTCTTGTTGTTCAAGTTATGTCCTTGTCCATTTTTCAAGTTCAAGTCAAGTCCACAATTGATTCAAGTCTTTGTGATCATTCAACTTCAAGTATAAGTTCTTTGAGTTCAATCAAGTCTAGTTCAGGCTTATGTTGTCTTTCAAGTTCACTTAAAGTTTGAGTTCACTTAAGTCTCATTTGTTCAATCAAGTTCAAGTATGACCTCATGTTCACTCGAAATTTTGGCAACCTTCCGGCGTCTCCCCCGTTTAGGGGAAACTACGAGAAACTAGGCCTTCCCACCACACACAATAAAGGTGTGAATGATAGGTGTCCTTAGACAGCGCGGCCGTGGTCTTCATTCCCACAACGCGCAATAAAGGGGTGCATGGGGTCTTAAAGGGTACCTGTTTAAAAAGATAGTTTGCTTCCCCCCTCCCCCCCGCTCGAGGATACTTATAAGTGACCCCGCCTCGCCGTAAGCGTCGCACCGGGTTCCCATTACACCACGCGCAAAAAAAGTATGTATAGGCGATTTTCCGGTGCGCCGCTAACGTCAAAATGGAGCTTTTAGGTGATTATCCGCCTCATCGTAGGCGACGCACCGAGGTCTCATCCCACCGCGCGCAATAAAGACATATATATAGGAGATTTCTGCTGCGTCACGAACTTCGAGATTGAGAATCTAAGTTTCAAAAAATTTATACCTTCGCGGCATTGCCGGCACGTGGTCAAGGCAAGAGGTGGGTTCATTTTTCTTAATTATAATTAATTACAATTAATTATAATTAATTATATTTTAAAAATAATTAATTATAATTATAATAATTAACCCACTTAATTACAAATAATAATAATTAATTATAATTAATTTTAATAAAGTATAGTTAATTATTAATGCTAATAATTAACTATAATAATAATAAAATATTTAATTATAATTAATTTTATTTAAATATAAGTAACTATTTTTAATAATAATTAATTATGATCTAAAAGAAATTAATTTTAATTAAAACAAATGATTTAAACATAAATAATTTAGGGTTAAGCAAAAACAAAGCGGGATTAGAGTAAGCTTTGCGAGGATTTAAGCCAAATCCTCTGCTTCCCTTTATTAGTTTGGCGGCTTCATGGGATTTGGCCGAAGAAACGCACCGAAGGAGAAAGTTACCTACAGAGTGAGCGGGCTCCTTCGTTACTCCCGATCAAAATGTTATAACTTTCGAACCACAGGAAGGGAATGTCGCTGAAGAAGCATCGGCTAGGGAAGGAGATCGGTGGAGGAAGGATTTAGGTAGGTTGGTCTCTTCCTCTCTCCCCCTCTCTCTCTCTCTCCCTCTCTCCCTCTCTCTCTCTCTGGGTTGGGGAAACCTGGAGGTCGGGCAAGGCTAGGGCAAGGAAGAGAGGCGATCGGCATAGTGGAGTTTGGTCTGGGCTCGTGGAGTCGAATGACAATGATGAAGAAGGACGGCGGGCTCAGGTTACTTACGGAAGATAGAGGTCGGCTTGGAGGATTTTGCACTGGACTTGGGAACGGGATTTGGAGGTAGAGAGCACGGGTTGATGAGTTCGGGAGCAGAAGTGAATGGAGGACTCTTTGTCTCCTATTTAACGACGCGAAAAGAGTAAGATTCAGCGGAACTCCTGCAGGAATCGCGGAGAAGCGACGCCGGCGTCGCCGAACAGTCAGATAATATAATTTATGGGATTTTTGTTTAGCATTTTTTTTCGAGTTGATTTTGATTATTTGTCCAGTGGTCAATAAATGCCCCCCAACAAATGTGATTTGCGTCTAGAGCGAATCACATTTGTTGTATGTTGATTGACCATGTGGATCTCCAGATATCCGCTTTGGAAGTCGTACAAATATTTTATTTAGCGGATCTCCAAGAGCTTGCTCAGATGTCACACTAAGATTTTTATTTTGCGGATCTCTAAGAATTTCTTTGGATGTCACGCTGGATGCTTCATTTTACGGATCTCCAAAAATCCATCTCTGTACCTTTATAACTTTTCAGATGCACTTGTAATCAAAAAATTGATTGACATGTTGGTTCTTGCCAAGTAGAGACCCACATGAGAGTGATACAGCTTCTTGTATTCAGGCCTCCAGAGCATCACTCTGTAGATTGACGATAGTAGATAGTAACACCACCATGTATTCTCTTTCGACACCGCAATTTCTTTGGTTTATAGCCCTTTTGTATATGCTCATTGTTCTTCTTTGTCATAATTATGTATGGATGTGATATTTCTATCATATATATACAGGCGTTGTTTAGAATTTACCCGAGCTTTGTAAATTCGTCATATAGCGGGACTTTGTTGCCTCATAAGGGAATTGTATCTTGCTCAAAATATACTTTATGCTGTTAGCACCTTCAGTTTACGGAGGATATTCCATTATTCTCTCCTTTAGCTGCATTTTAGCAAGAAATTTTAAATATTTATTTAGGGATCTCAACACGCAATGCGATGCCGACCTAAATAAATATTTAAAATGTCCGCAGTCTTTAAGGACACTCATTGATATCATCTAGGATACTTCTTTTTGAAGTTTTAACTTGGATCTTGAGATTTTGATTTCTTATGTCATGTGCTTTGTGCTGCGGACATTGATAGAGAATTACCTGATTTGTCTTTACTGACTTGTCAGGTGTTTTTTTAATATCTTCTGCCCTTTGCTTCTTGCTTTGGCTAGCTTGATGAAGGAGTATTTGCCGGTGACCTAAACCCTTTAGGCTTCCGTTAGGTCGGTGGCAAGAAATAATAGGTCCAGAGCTTTGTGCATGACGGACTTGTTGATGGTGAGATCCTCTTAGTTCAGCCCTAGACGTTTCTTGAACTTTGGGATTATTTCTTCAATCATTTGCTTTGTGCTTTAGTGGACTTGCTAAAAAAAATTCTTTCGATCCTAGCTTTGTGCTTTATGAATTTGTTAAAGGATTTGCAAGTTTTGAATTCGGTTGATAATACTAAATGTAGGCAGTATCTTGATCCTTAACCACTTGAGAAGACCTTAATCTGAGTCACTTGAGTTAATCAAATTAGGAGATCTAGGATT
Organism: Dendrobium huoshanense; assembly: GCA_016618105.1. Taxonomy (NCBI): domain Eukaryota; kingdom Viridiplantae; phylum Streptophyta; class Magnoliopsida; order Asparagales; family Orchidaceae; genus Dendrobium; species Dendrobium huoshanense. The sequence goes on along the minus strand of CM028343.1, from coordinate 80,707,117 downwards.
TGACAGCTCTTCGTCAACTACTTGCTAAGATGGGAGTTCCTCTACTATGGCCATTCTTATGTCATGTTAAGTAAATAGAGCCACCAGCAATCCAACCATATTTGGGCTTGTTGGATCCGACCTCTTACACCCATTCAGGCTTCAGACTTGAGCTATGGGAAATGCATTTCCCAATGCTGATTTTACTGAAATTGATACATTTGGAGTCATCCTTTGTGGTTGAAGATTTAGAGCATATGTACATTCGGTAGTTGCTCGCAACTCCTTCCCTTGAAACTTTGATTCTCCGGTCAATTGGGAGAATTTGGTAGACTAAGATCACTTGAACTTATCGAGTCAAATTAGCCTTCGTACTTCCTGCAGTCCCTACTAACAGGTTGACGAAGTGGCGATTCCACTACTACTACCTTTCTTATGGCGTGTTGAGTAAACGAAAATGCCAGCGATCCTGTCATATTTGGGCGAGTTGGATCTGACCTTTTACACCCATTCGAACCATAAGCTTTAAGCTGTCGAAAGACTTCAAGCTATTCCAGCGCGATTTGTTGAAGTGTGTAGTACGAAAGCCTCTTTTATAACTTTTAAATCTTTGTGCGTTGGAGGTGTCTCGAACTTTAGGAAGATCACCTACATATATTTTGAAAATAATTTGTTGTATTCTTCCTTGAAAAAATATTTACATTGATAATTTTAAATATTTATTCGGGGATCTCGGCATACAACACGATATCCACCCAAATAAATAATAAAATATCCCCTGTCTTGCAGGGACATCTTAGAATGGAATAAATTTAAAAATTTAAAATTTTAAATATTTATTTGAGGATCTCGGTGCGTAGCACGATGTCAACTAAAATAAATATTTAAAATGTCTCATCTTATAGAGAGATTTTGAATGAGCTTTGTATTTTGATATTTAAAATATTTATTCGAGGATTTCAGCATGTAACGTGATGTCGACCCGAATAAATATTTAAAATGTCATTTAGCCTGATGGGGGATTTTGAAATACATTCTCGTAATACGAAAATTTTAAAATATGAAATGTATCTACTAATAAACATGTACAAAAATATAACACATTAAGCATAACATTTTCTCGGACAATTTTATAGGTAAAATTTCTTCAGGTATCGGCGACGGCATGGACCTCTGACCATTCAAATCGATGAATTGATAAGCCCCTCCCTGGTACATCTTTTCAATGACGAAAGGTCCTTCCCAATTGGATATGAATTTGCCACCAACTTTTTTATGTGAGATGATTGGTCTTCTCTGCACTAGGACCAATTCCCCCTCTTGAAATGCCCAAGGGCACACCATTTGATCAAAAGACCTTGTCATCCTCGCCCGATAGATTTCTAAGTTCTGTTGAGCTTGTAGTCTGACTTTATCAAGCGCGTCGAGTTCTTCTATTCTCAATCGAGCGTTTTGTTCCTGAGTTAGATCGTACTGGATAGCTACACAGAGCAATGGCAACTCGATTTCTAGTGGCAATACAGCTTCAAACCCGAACATCAATAAGTAGGGAGTGGCTTTGGTCGGCGTCTTGTAAGTAATACGATACGCCCATAGCGCATCTGCCATTTTTGTATGTCACTCTCTTTTATTCTTGGTGATGATCTTTTTCAGCAATTTCACCACGTCTTGTTAAATGCCTCTACTAAATCATTTGCCCTTGGATTGTATATCGATTAATATCGCCAATCGATCTTATGCCGATCAATGAACTTATAATTTTTTGTACTTTTGAAAGCATTACCATTATTCGAGATTATGCAGCGTGATACATCAAATCTGTAGACAATATTGTGGGTAAAGAAATTGATCACATGCTCAGATGTGACTTCTTTGAATGGAGCCACTTCTGCCCACTTCGAGAAGTAGTCTGTTGCTGCCAGAATAAAGCGTTGTCCCGCTGAAGATGGTGGATCTATCAGATTGATATATCTATACCCTAGCATTCAGATGGTCAGGATACTACTGTTGGGTGCAGAGGATTTGACGGTTGATGTATAATATCACCGTGAATCTGACATTCGTGACACCTCTTAGCAAGATCAATACAATCTCTCACCATTGTCGGCCAATAATAACTCATTCTTTTTATTTTAGCTATCATCTTGGGACCTGACTGATGTGCACCATAAAGTCCTTTGTGGACTTTTGTTATCACTTTATCAGCTTCCTTGCACCCTAGGCATCTAAGCCATATTTGATCGAAAGCCCGGCGATACAACGTATTATTGATGAACGCATATCGTAATGCTCTTTTCTGAATTTGCGTGGCAAGAGATTTGTCTGTCGGAAGTTTACTTTCTTTGAAATAGTCAATGAAGAATTGTCTCCAATCATCTTCTACTTCAACATCTAAGTAATGCACCCATGATTCTAAAATTTGACTAGCTTTACGTCTCTTAGCCACATGATATACTTCCGGATAATTTTTCATGATGATTTGGTGGAGAGATTGAGGGTCAACCGGGATTGTATCCTGCTGGCTTGCATCTGACACTTAGGGAATTGTAATAGAGCGGGCTCCAAGACCCGACAATTAAAAACTCCGATAAATATAGGCTTTTCCTTATTGGTGTTTGTCATTTCCTTAGCCAATTTGGTCAAGCAATCTACTTTGGCGTTCTGTCCTCGAAGAATCTAAACTATTTTAACATTTGGCACCTGCTTCAGGAGCTCAAGAGTCTGCCGATGGTAATGAGCCAACTCAGCCTTGCAAATCTTGTAAATGCCCAATACTTGATTTATCACTAGTTGAGAGTCGCCGAAGATTTGAAGATTTTGAATTTTGACATCAATTGAGATCTCCAATCCAACTATTAGAGCTTCATACTCGGTTTCATTATTGGTTCGAGATTCAGTCAAATTGAATGGAAATCTCATTATGCCTCCTCACGATATGAGAACAAGACTGATGCCGACTCGGGCTATTGCAATATTTAGAGGTCGAACAGGTTTAATCGACCATGCCCCGTCAAAGTATATCACCCAGAATGGTAGCTTTTCGTTCTCCTCAACCTGTATGATTTGTTCATTGGGCAGATCATCATTGAGTGAGAGTCTGCTGAGATAGGATGTCCAGCGAGAAAATCTGTCAAGGTTTGCCCTTTCACCGACTTTTATGGCATGTATGTGATATCAAACTAAAGTAATAGTAATGCCCACCTGGCTAGAATGCCTATCAACGTTGATCTTATCATCAAGAATTTCAGCAGATCGATCTTTGAAATCAACATGATTATGTAAGACAACATGTAGTGGCAAAGTTTCTACAAAAATCAACGCTGGGCAATGCTTCTCGATAGGCGAATAATGGCTTTCTGCATCAATTAACCTCCAACTGATGTAGTAAAGCGCATTTTTTTGCCTTCTTCATTATTTTGGGCCAATAATGCTCCGAGGAATTCTTATAGTGTTGCCGTGTACAGTATAAGAGACTCTCAAAATTGGCGCTGCGAGAATGGACAAATTTAATAAGTATCATTTGATACTTTCAAATACTTCCTAACACTCTTCGTCCCACTTGAAACGAACATCCTTCTTTATTAACTTTGAAAATGGCCGGCACCTACCCAACAGATTCGATATGAATCTCTGAATGAAAGCCAGCTGTCCTTGCAGTGAGCGGAGCTGTCGCAAATTCCTTGGTGGTAGCATCTTCGTAATCACCTTGATTTTATAGGGATCGATCTCGATTCCTCGATGAAAAACAAAATACCATAAGAATTTACCGGAGGATACCCCAAAGGCACACTTGAGGGGGTTCATCTTAAGATCATCAAATATATGAGTCATTGCCGGCTGGCAGATGGCGCCAGCATTCTTCAGGCCAAAGGTCATTATCGTCTAGCAGAAAATGCCGATGGGCATCCTGAACGATGTATGTTTTTCATTCTCATGCACCATCTTGATTTTATTGTATCATGATGATCCATCCATAAACGAGAATATGTCATAGTTGGACATGTTATCTAGTCATTATTTGTGGGCTCCGAAAATTTGGCCCCGGCCTCCGCTCGCTCTTTTCTTTCGGCGAGGGAGTTTTTGACTGAATAAGTTCCGAGGTAAATTTTGGAAGGCAGATGGGTTTGTAGATAAGACACTACCCAGAGATTTCGCCCTCATTTTGTGAGGACTTTAAGATCTGAGTTCTGGTTTCCTATAGGCGCAAGCCCCTATAGTTAATTACCCCTCTCGATCACGAGAGAGAACTTTCGATTAAGGCTAGTCGTCAATCAGATACGTATAGAATACGTGTTATCTAGCATATAGTAGCAGCAATGGATTTAAGATTGGAGAACTGAATTTGGATTTGTGAATTTTGGAAAGTATTGAAACAGTTTGATATTTAAAATACAAAATTTCACCACCTAGCACTTAAAGCGGATGGTGGGGGAATGGATGATAGACCCGATCAAGATCCCATGGTTCCGTCATCCCAGGCCATCGTGGTCCCTGGTCTACTTAGTCAGAGGAGGTAGTCGACCCAACCTGATAGAAGGATCCTTGTCGGCAGCCATGGGTTGCTTCGTCCAAGGGGACCTTGTAGACCTGGGTTGAATATTTGTCTAAGGGGACAAATTTGAATCCACCTTAGCTAACAGAGGGCTTTGTGCCCTATCAATCATATCCTATTGATTCATATCTCAAGGATTTAACGCCACTAAGGAGCATATTGGCTCTGGCCATAACCGCTATCTGTGGTGCCATTTGGCGGCAAAACCACTCGGTTCAGAGGGCCCCGGGTCATAACCGCTTACCTGCAGTGCCATTTGGTGGCGAAACTGCTGGTTAGAGGACACGTACCACGTCCTTACTAACAAGAGATTGTTTGAGAATGGATCCTAGTGATATTTTCGACTAGGCATTTAGCTCTTTGTGAGCTGAAGTAAACTTTAATTTGTCCGCCCTGGCAAACTATTGCGAAGGGTAGATGGATTTTGCTTTAAGTTTTTGATGGATTTAATTCAATTTTTAAATATTTTTGGACTTTTGGATTTTGAATGAGTATTTTAGGTGGAGCTATGGACTTTGGATATTTGGAAGACATTTGAAAATATTTGGGAACCCCTCTGGTTGAGATATACATTCAACACGGTCATCATCGGAGTGTTAGGGGGTTATTTCCATTTAAAGCTTGAACTTTGTCGACTCTGTCTGGCTGTCGACAGAGGATTGGGTTTCGTAGGCTTTATGCCTTTGAGAGTGAATTCTTTTGATTTTAGGCTATGAAGGCCTAATATGAATGTATTAAAATAAATTTATGGTCACCATAGCCACATATTTGCTTAATGGTTCGAACCTTGTCGACTCCTATTGATCCGTATAGAAGGATCAGGTTCGAATTTGAATTCACTTGTTGCCCCGCGCAGTATCCCTAGACGTCACGTGTGTACCAATAACACGCTCGCCGGGGCCCATGCGGGTGTTTGGGGGGAGTTTTTATAATTGAACCCTGTCGACTCCTTTTATTTGCATAGGAGGATCGAGTTCAAATTTAATAACCCGCGCAGCATCCCTAGACATCACGTGTGTACCAATAACACGCTCGCCGGGGCCCATGCGGGTTCTTGATTGCTTTTACCCCATTTAGTATACCTATGTGTATACAAATTATAGTGCACGTGCAGGGGTATTTTGAAATATTTTAGTTGTGCATGTAATTGCTATTTAAATTCACACAATATTTCATTTGAAAGCTTATACACGCCTTCTGTCCGCTAGTACGAGTGTTGCGGATCCGGTGGCGATGCGTTGTAGATTGTAGATGTCTTCTGTCTGCTTGTACGAATGTTGCAGATCCGGTGGCGTTGCGTAGCAGCTTCTGGATCAGTTGTTTGCTGCTTTGTACAGGTAGACTGTCGTGCACTAGTTATTTTTTACAGGGGATTGTAGTGCACTAACGAATCTCCTTCTTTACTCGTAGGTTCTTGCATTTGTTGTGGTCTTTTGAAATTTGTTTGTGATCATCACATCGGGTGTACGACATGATCTTCTACGAGGACTCGTAGGAGTCGACATTCACTACATATCTTTCATCTTTGCTTATAGCGGATCAATGTATCTTTCAACCATTGATTGATTATTGACTGCAGCCATGTTGCAACATTTATTATCTACTGTTGATTATCATCATCATACGAATATATGTTTGCTGCACACCAGTCCTCCCAATTTCGTTGTAGACCGAAATATTTGCTTGCATATCACTATTGATCCTTGGTCTAGTTGTATTCGTCATTGCTCCAACTTTTCATGTTGATTGTGAGAACATTTGTGCCACCATTACGTGCTAACCCTCGTGACCTATTAGGGTTTGGTGTATTTGCCTATGCCTCTTTCAATTCTTCTAGCAACTATTGCATGCTTCTTTAAGACAATATAGGCTTTTATCAGTGCTTGCAAGTTGATGTTTTAGGGGTATGTTGTATACTTCATACAGATTGTAATGAAGAAATATCATTGACTCCGATCTTGTTGTTTGTTTAGAAGCTTCTTATTCACCATAAGCTCCGCTTTCATTTGTATATAACTTATAGAAGTTATTATTTTAATTTGGACATTTGAGTATATTTCTTCTCTTGTGATTCAAGTTCAAACTTGGATTGCCCACTTAAACTATTCAAATAGATTTCAACTTCCTCTTCGATCCAAACCAAGTTCAACTCCGAGTCTCTTGTAGTTACATTGCGCCACTTGCAAGTTCAAGATTGATTCAAGTCTTTTATGGTTCAAGTCAAGCTCGTGTTCTCCTTGATGTTGTATAGTTCAAGTTCAGTGTCCACTGTAGCCCAACTCAAATCTTTGTTTGAGTTTAAAAGTCTAAGTTTTTTTTTTTGTTCTTTTCAATTTCATTTGAGTTTGAATTAAGCCTTTTGTTAATGTCTTTTGAGTTCAAATGAGTCCAAGTACAAGTCCTCTGTGTCTTTGCAAGTTTGATTGCATGTTCAAATTGTTCACTGTTGTTCAATCCGGTCCGAGTTCATAAGTCCCCTGTAGTTCACTTGAATTCGAGTCATTCTCTTGTTTCGTTTGCACTTGAAGTTATTAGATTGTTTAAGTTTGAATTAAGTCCATTTGATGCTCCAATCAATGTCCAAGTAAAGCTCCATATTGTCCCAAGTACAATCTTATGTTTACCCGAAATTTCGGCAGCCTTCCGACGTCTCTCCCGTTTAGAGGAAAACTACGGAAAACTGGGCCACCCGCCACGCTAGAAAAAAACGTGCACGGTAGGTGCCCTCGGAAGAGGACACCGCGGTCGTAATAATTTTTATTCCCCACCACGCCAGAGAAAGGCATACATGGGTTGCGGGCACCAGTTTAAAATAAGCAATTTTATATTTGACCCCGCCTCGCCGTAGGCGTCGCACCGGGTTCCCTTCTCACCACGCTAGAGAAAAGCGTGCATGAGTTGGTTTTCCGGTCTGACACTAATGCCGAAAATGGGGTTTTGATTACCCGCGTCGTCGCAAGTATCGCAACGAATTCCCTTCTCACCACGCTAGAGAAAATCGTGCATGAGTTGGTCGTTCGCCGCGTTGCAAGCGTTGGGAACGAGTTTTCAAAGTTTAGGGTTTAGAGAGATTATACCTTCGCAAGGTTGTCGTGGTTATCACGTGGAGGCTCGAGGATCGAGGGAGAGAGAGCACTTTTTATTTTTAATATAATTAATTATAATTAATTACAATTAATTATATTAAATAATAATGAATTATAATTTAAAAATAATTAATTATAATTAATTTTAAATAATTATAGTTAATTATTAATAATAATTAACTATAATCATAATAAAAAAATTAATTATAATTTATTTTAAATAAAACTAATCATTATTAATAATGATTAAATATAATTAAATTTTAATTATAATTAATTTTAATCAAATATAATTAATTATTATTATCAATTAATTATGATTAAAAATAATTAATTTAATTAAAAAAAAGGATGACATGAATAATATCTAAATAAGATTTAAGCTAAATCCTATCTAAACGACAGGATTTGAACTAAATCCTATTTAAACAAGCTCAATTAATGTCATGGCTAACTAAATCCAAAATCTCCTTCTCGGTTCAATGGATCTACAGGATAAAGCCGAAGAAGCACGAAAGGGATGAAGACACCTTCACGGCAAGCGAGCTCCCGCAGCTACTTCCGATCAAAATGGACTAACTTCCGATCCTAAAGAAGGGAATGTCGTCGACTAGGGATTCCGACTGCAAGGTCGGAGGAAGTGACAGGAGCTGGCTTCGGTTTCCGGCTCAGGGACGAATGGGAGGCCTGGTGCAGGGGAGTTCAGCTTTGAGTGCTAGGGAAGAGATCCGGTAAGTTGAATGCTCCCTCTCTCTCTCTCTCTCTCTCTCTCTCTCTCTCTCTCTCTCTCTCTCTCTCTCTCTCTCTCTCTCTCTCTCTCTCTCTCTCTCTCTCGGCTGGTTTGAAGGGATCGGGAAATGGAGGCGTCGGGTTGGAGCGGGAGAGGAAGCAGTCTGAGGGGGAAGAGCTTCGGGACAAAGCAGCGAAGAGATCGAGAGGGGGTCGTGCGAGAGGAGTTCGGGAGCAGAGGAGCGCGTGGGAGGAAGCGAACGGGAGAAGAGGCTTCGGCTCCTATTTAACGACGCAAAGAGGAGCGAAATCGAGGTAGGTTTACGGGATTTCTGCAGGATTTCCGATCGAGACATCGAGAGGCGCCGAGCTACAGGTATTTTGCGAGATTTCTTGCCGGATTTCAGGATTACGTGGATTTTTGTTTTGATTTCTTTTTCTCTTTTTTTTTTGTTGTTGTTCATTATCTGATGGTCAACATTATTCTCTTCTTCCGATACGGGAAACGGAAAGTCATCTTTTGGGCATGCCTTATTAAGGTCCCGAAAATCGATACATATATGAATTGATTGTTCTTCTTCTTCACAGGGATGATATTAGCAATTCAATCGGCATATTTTTCTTCTCGAATGAAGCTTGCCTCTATGAGCTTCTTCGTCTCTACAATCAACTGTTTTTCAATCTTCAATCTCATTCTCCTTGGAACTTGCTTGATGAGTGTTGCATCTAGATTAATGACTAATCTGTGAATTGCTACATCAGGGGATAAGCCAGGCATCTCAGCATATGTCCAGGCAAAGCAGTCCCTGAATTCATAGAGTTCTTTTATTTCTTATATTTTCTCCTCAGGTAGGAGAGAACTAATGAAGGTTGGGCGAGGGTCTTCCTTAGTTCCCAAGTTGACCTCTTTTAGTTCATCCATAGTGGCTGCCTGTCCACCATCTTCCAATTCCTCTAGTGCAGGCTCGGCTTCTACGGGCTGCTCATCATAATCATCAACTTTATAAATCTCTTCAGCGCCACCATCCTCGGATTCAATTTTCCTATCCGTGATTGCTTGACAAGTCTCTTTCCGGAGGAATTTTGGCTTGATAAATCCAATACCCTTATATGCAACTATATCCTTCTATTGTAATGGACGCAGATTCCTTGCATACCATAGGCTCAAGCTTCTATGAAGTTGTCGTTTGGTGGTAGGAATATTGATTTGCTTTCGTAGCATTCTTTGAATACCTTTGATATTAAACCTAGGTAGCCTTATAAGTAGTAACTCTTCAGAATCGATGAGCATACAACACCAGTCATTATTCTCTTCTTCGCACATCCACACAGAATATAATATATTCCCTGACGCATACCTCTTTTTAAGAGGTAGAGAAAGGGTAGCTAGTTCTTCAACCTTATGCACCTCGCACGAAATAATTTTTTAGAAGTGTTGCAGGGGAATACGCGTGACTACAAGTATGCTATCTGAGATCGACAGGCTGTCTATTCTTCTGGAGAATGTACCCTGTACTGTATTCATGTAAGATAAAGTCGTAATCATAATCATCGTTTGAAAATTCAACCTCCCAATTTCATTCGTCCGTAGACTGGCATACTCTTCGAAATTTGGTTGGAGTGACATCATCTTCATTGGTGTCACTCCCTAGATGAGGCACATATTTCTTTGATCTAGGAGTGATCGCTTCTTTGGGAAGAGTCGGCGTTGCCTTATTTCTCCCCACTTGCTTCTTCTCATATTCCTGTTCGGATTGATTTACAACTTTTGAATTTGATGCCTTAAGCCTCCAAGAAGCTCAAAGACTTTTGCTTCTTTAGCATGAAGTACTGTGCATCTTTATAAATTATTGCTTCATGGATGTCAAGGGCTGAATGTCACCAGCGATCCTGAATTCTTCTCCATATCTGAGATACTTCATACACTGGTGTAATGTCGATGGGATGACACCATATTCATGCAATTAGGGGCGACCTAGTAACACTTAAATGAAGTGTCCGTATCAATTACATGAAATTGACTTATGTATGAAGTTCTCTAAATACAAGAGGTGCATAAATGATCCGAGAGTCCTTTGCCCTTTTCTCGTTGAAACCATGCACCATCAACTTATCTGGCCTGAGGTGTTCCACATCGAGGCAGAGCAATCTTAGTGCTTTCAAGCTCATTAGATTTATGAAAAATCTGGGATCAATCAGGATTCGATTGATGATCAGCTTATCGCTCTCTACAGTAACATACAAATGACGGTAATGGTCTGCAGTCCCGAGCATCATGTCCTCTTCGAAGAAGGTGATTAACGGCTCGTTGCGAGCTTGCAAAGCCTCAGTCATATTACGTTTAGCAAAATACATCTCGTATCTTTCAGGATCTTTGAAAGCCTGAATCAAAGTCTCTCGAAGGTCCTTAGACATTACCAGAGCATCATATATACTGAGTTATGTTGGGATCTTTCTCAGATGGAATAAGATATTATAATCTATCCCCTTTACTGAAGTATTCTTTTTCTTAGGATCTTCAGGGATAATATCATTGTTGACAACAATATCTTTTCTCCTTGTCTTTGTTGGAGGCCCCTTTATTTGGTGGAGATGGCAATATCTTGCAACTTCTCAATTGCACTTGAACGATCTTCTCTAGTTCAGACTCATTTAACAACACATTTTCTTCAGAGTCAAACATTGTTGCATCTAGGGATTTATCTGTTGATTCAGAGTCACCACCCAAATTTATATGACCCATCTATGACGCTATGCCGGGGTCGATTCATCTTCCTCTAGAAAATAAGTCTTCTTTCGAGCTATAGTCCATTGATGTTACCATCAATAGAATTCAGAAGCAAGTCCCTCAGCATATCTTTCTTCTATCAACACATTTGGTGCCATTGAGATGACCGGCATACTTCTACTGGAAGGGAATTCTCATCTTCTTCTTTGGCTTCATCTATCTTAAGCTCTGATATGAAGTCAGCGAGCTTGATAGATCACCTCACAGTCTGATAATATTCATCCAAACTGTCAATAGCTCTCTAAGTTGTAAGTATTTTTCTCTTTAGGCTTCTTCAGTTTGGTCTTCTTCTTAGAGGGCTTCATCTTTACAGACTTTGATGTACCAACTTGATTGGAGAATTGTTTAGAAGTAGAAGATCGTGTCATAGGCAGAGCTTTCAAATTTAGCACTGGCTCCGTAGGATATTTCCACTTCACCCCTAGAACTCGTTCGAGCTGTTTCAACATTTTCATAATTTTCTTAGAGACCGCAGTCTCCCACTATTCTCTTCTTGAATCGGCTTATTTTTCATTTTTCTTTTTTAAAATGGGGGTACGAAGGAAGTCGTAACTACCTAAAATGATTCTTTTCTAGGATGAGCCAGCACATTATCGGACAATGCGAGTTCCCCCTTTCGATATTTTCTTTCAATCCAATCTTTAAAGATGTAGCAATCTTCAATAGGATGGCTGGGTACCCGATGGTATGGGCAGTAATTTGGATCACCAGCATGTTTTGACTCCTCGGCCTTTTGCACTCTACCAGTTCCAAGCCCGCTTTCACTGTCTATCGAAACAACTTTGTAACACTGTCCCTCTTAAATGAATATTATTTATTCATTCTATCTTTGAGGGATTGAAACGTTCTATCACCAACTCCTATTGCCAGTCTCGGACGTTCTCCTCCACCTTGGAAGGTATGTGGCCTATCATTTCCCCAGAGTATCCACTTCGGTTGGGGATTAGGGTTGTAGGCTTGCATGGGCTTTTCTTCATATTGCATTGTCTGCTTGTCTTTATCTACGTTGTAAATCACATGCTTTTCTTTATTGGTTTTGTAGAAAAACGTAGAGTCAACCTCCCCTCTTCTGGCACCCGGGGCCTTAGCCTTCCTGGGCTTATCAGAGTGATTTTTTGATCTTGACAAGTTCAGTTTCTCAAACTTGGTCATCATATCCAGCAAATCTTGAAATGTGGTAATTATAGTCATGCATAGGAAATGTTGCATCTTGTCATCAATGTTGTCCATTCACAACTGCATGGCATGCTCTTCTTCAATTTGTTGCTCACATTTCATACTTGAGTTGCGTTGGCGAGTAATATATTTTGACACCGACTCCTCTCCCTTTCGCTTGTCTAAAGTAAGGTCGGTGATCATAATCTTCTCGGTCGCACTAGGGAACCTCTTTATGAACATAGCTTATAACTCTGCAAACAGAGACGTTTGACAATTCAGCATACCATTCGAAAGTAACTGCTGACGACTTGTCAAAAGAGTAGGGCGTCATTTCCCCCTGTGTTGTCATAGGTGGCCTTGAATTATGTCAGGTGTTGTCTGGGATTGTTATTATCATTGAAGGCGTTGAACTTTGGCACAGAGTATCCTTTCGGATACGGCACTTGATCGTATTCATTATGATAGGGACGACCCTTGCCCACCAGTTTCTCCGCTTGATCAACGATTATAATGGCCTTGATCTTCTCGGTAATGATTCATTCCAACTGTACAGCAGTCACAAGTTCGGAATTACTTATAACATTTTGTGGGATGGGCTGGCGGACGACATTATGAACCTCATAACCACTTTCAGGAGTGTCATGTACTCTTGAGACTTGAGGCATTCAAAAGTTTGGAGGATCAGCAAAAGGATTGGACACAGGACCGACGACAGCAGTTCTTTGTATCATTTGCATCGTCGTCGTCATTTGGGTCATCATCTCGGTTATTTTCTCATTCAACTGAGAGATTTTCTTGTCTTTTGCCCTCTTTTGTCGTCTCATCTGTCGCCGCATATCGGCAAGCGTGGTGTTTTCATCATCAAAAGAATTTTCCTCCATTTCCTCCACTTCCTCTTCTCCTTGGGAATGACCACCTCTGTCAGTGGTGGACCCATCTCTGCGGCGATGCCAAATACTTGTCTAGGTTGCGGCCGCCAATCATCATCGTCTACTTCGTCATCATAATTGGCGTCATCATTGATGTTTATATGTGTCACCATATAGACAACTTCCATATTTATGGCCTTATTAATTTCTTCAATTTCTTTTCCATATATTCTTTGATATTTTCTTCTATATTTTCTTCTTCTTCCATATTTTCTTCTCCTCTCTCCTCAAGTACTTAGATCTCCGAGTGGCGACGCCACTGGATCTCCAATTCTTTGTTAGGAAAGAAAATTTCTTTGACCAGTGAACTACAGTCGAAGTTAGTCTCTTCCTTTGGAAGAGCCAGCGAACGACGAGATCCCCTGAAGGACTCTCCAAAGTGTCAACTGTCAGGAGTGGCATCATCGTGGGTCTTCTTTGGGATCAGTCTCTGACATTGTTTGTAGGCAGGGGTGGATCTCAGGGAAGCTGCATCGGATGTCACGCCCAAATGATTACTTCTTTCTCTTCTTTCTTCCTTTCTTCTTTACGAGGCCTTGACCTCCAAATTTCTTTTCCCTTCCACCGGGACCTTTCAGCAGCAGATCACTTAACCCGAGGTTTAGGTGTCACGCCCCGATGTTCACCATGCGGGGCATGTTTTCTTTCTTTTCTCTCCACCATAACAGATAAGCATTCTCTTGGCAGAGTTCTCCTGGTCTTGACCATCAATGGCCACTGATATTTTCTCTTCTTCAGGACCCTGTAGACCCGAGCCGAGAGAGTTTCGGGTTCCTTCTTCTTCTGACGAGATGGGACTTTAGGCTATTGATTCCAAAATGACTTTTTAAGCTCACCAGTGGAGTTGTTTCTCTTCAGTACTGACCCGGCCAGTACTTATACTTAACCAGGCCGGGGAAATGAACCTTTTGTACAAAATCAAAGAAGTAAAGTATTCTTTCTATTGGAGAAATCTGTTTCGAAGAAAATAAAAATGGTTCTCAATCTTCACTTCACGTGTGAAATCACATGAGAGATTTCCAATTTGGAATGGGGAGAGATGGCTGAGTGGACTAAAGCGTCGGATTGCTAATCCGTTGTACAAATTATTCGTACCGAGGGTTCGAATCCCTCTCTCTCCGACCCCCCTGATAACTTGAGATTTTAGAATCGGAAGAAATTTCGATTATTTTCTTTTATGAATCTTTTCTCTTTATCTAGCATCTATTCCATTTATTTCTACATTTACCTATGAAATACCTATGAAAAAAAGTAAAAACGAATCTCATCTCTTTTTTTCACCCATTTCAGACCCGCAAACCCATTCCGGGTGGGAATGGTTACCTCAGGCTCCCAAACCGGCAGATTGGAGGGATGAGTTGAAAATTTTTGCTGAGCTCGAAGTTCAGCATTTTTCTTTCTCCTCTGCCTTCTTATAAGCCTTCCTCCAGATGAGTAGGCCTCAGCATCATTCTACCCAGGTTTAAGTAACCCGGTTGACATAATTGTTGTGTTTGTAGCCACTACAAAAATTCTTCCATTAGCTACAATCCTCTTGGTAGCTAGGGCCTCAGATTGAGAAAGTCGTTCACATATAAAGACCCTCCTACGAGGATTTTCAATAGTAGGTCGTGGCGCAAGAAGATGCATACGACTTATGGTGTTTCAGTAGAGTGGATCCTCCTGCCATGCTTTTTAGGGTTCGTGCCATCCACGGGAACGGTAGCAGTCATTCTAGCGACTGCAGGGAAGTCGATACTACCAAATTAGATGGTAGCTCAGCCTTCCCAGCCTCGATGATAGTGTTTTTCAGTTGGATCCTGGCATCTTGTTCCAGTTGGAAAGTCATTGGAATATTCTGTAGATCCATCTGTACGAATGAAAGATAAGGGTTAGTAATCAGAATATGATACATCACCACACACTTTAAAAGTACAGAGACTTGTGCAAAATTGAAAATAAAAGCAGATAACATTAGCGAGCAATTCAAATAATACAAAATTAAAATACTGCTAAATACGTTATCTCTATGAAATTCTTTTAAACGGTCATTTTTAGAATATTCAAATTTCTAATTCTTTAAATGATCATTTTGGAAGATTCAAAATTTTAAATACGGATTAATATGGCTGTTACTATAGCACTGAGACGACTAGTCAAAGATGAAAAGAGAAACCATTCTCCAGTAAAGTCGCTAGAAATCTGTGGGCTCCGAAAATTCGGCTTCAGCCTCCCTCCGCTTTTGCTTTTTCTCGGGGGAGTTTTAACGGATTTAGTTATGGAGTAAATTTTGGAAGGCAGATGAGGTTGTAGATAAAACACTACCCAGAGATTTCGCCCTTATTTTGTGAGGACTTTATGATTTGAGTTTTGGTTTCCTATAGGCACAAACACTTATAGTTAATTACCCCTCTCGATCACAAGAGAGAACTTTTGATTAAGGCTAGCCGTCAATCAGATACGTATAATATATGTATTATCTAGCATATAGTAGCAGTATGAGTTTGAATTTGGGAATTAGGTTTGAAGTTGGGAATTTAAAAAGTTTGATATTTAAAATAGAAATTTCACAATCTTGTACTTAAAGTGGATGTTGGGGAATGGATGATGGACCCGATCAAGATCCCATGGTTTCATCGTCCCGGGCCATCGTGGTACCTGGTCTACTTAGTTAGAGGAGGTAGTCGACCCAACCTGACAGAAGGATCCTTATCGGCAGCCATGGGTTGCTTCGTCCAAGGGGACCATGTAGACTTGGGATGAATGTTTGTTTAAGGGGACAAATTTAAATCCATATTAGCTAACAGAGGGCTTTATGTCATATCAATCATATACTATTGATTCAAATCTCAAAGACTTGAT
Source organism: Dendrobium huoshanense (assembly GCA_016618105.1). Classification (NCBI taxonomy): domain Eukaryota; kingdom Viridiplantae; phylum Streptophyta; class Magnoliopsida; order Asparagales; family Orchidaceae; genus Dendrobium; species Dendrobium huoshanense. The sequence goes on along the minus strand of CM028343.1, from coordinate 80,691,055 downwards.
GCCACTAAAGAATATATTAGCTCTGGCTATAACCGATATTTTGTGATGCCATTTGGCGGTAAAACCACTCGGTTCAGAAGGCCCCGGGTCATAACCATTTATCCTGCGGTGCCATTTGGCTGCAAAACCGCTGGTCATAGGACAAATACCACATCCTTATTAGCAGTATATTGTTTGAAAATTGATCATAGTGATATTTTTAACTGGGCATTAGCTTTATGTGAGCTGAAGTAAATTTCACTTTGTTCATCTCGGCAAACTGTTGCGGATGATCTATGGATTTTGCTTTAAGTTATTTGATGGATAAGTTTCCATTTTAAATATTTGGATTTTGGAATTTTTAGGGTTTTGATATTTTTGAATTTTTGTGGGTATTTGGGTGGAGCTTGAAAGGTATTTGAAAGTGTTTGTGTACCCCTCTGGTTGAGATTTTCATTCAACATGGCCATTGTCGGGATATTTGGGATCATTCTTACTAATTGATCGAACCTTGTCGACTCTTTCAATTTGTCAATAGAGGATTGGATTTCGTAGGCTTTATATCTTTGCTTGTGAGTTTTCTTTGTTATAGGCCTTGAATGTCTAATATGAATGTATTAAGACAAATATACCGGTCACCGCAATCATATATTTGTTTGATGGTTCGAACCCTGTCGATTCCTATTAATCCACATAGAAGGATCGGGTTTGAACTTGAATTCACTTATTAACCCGCGTAGCATCCCTAGACATCACGTATGTATCTATAACACGCTTGTCGGGGCTCATGCGGGTGTTCGAGAGAATTTGGTAATTATTTATTGAACCTTATCGACTCTTATCTACCTGTTTAAGAGGATCGGTTTCAAATTTATTGTCCTGCATAGCATTAATGGACATCACGTGTGTTCCTACAACACGCTCGACGGGGCCCATGCGGGTGTTTGGGGGCATTTTATAATTATTTATTGAACCTTGTTAACTCCTATCTACCTTCTTAGGAGGATCGGGTTCAAATTTATTGACTCGCACAGCATCCCTAAACGTCACGTGTATGAATATATCACGCTCATCGGGGCCCATGCGGTTGTTTGGGATTGCACTTACCCCTTTTGTGTACCTATGTGTATACAAATTATAGTGTATGTGCATGGGTATTTTGAAATATTTGATGGGTCTTCTACGATAGCTCGTATAAGTTTATTTTTGTAGTAGTTCAATACTTGTATACAGAATATATATTGGATGCATGATCGTTGTTTATCAAGAAACTTGCAAGCCTCAATGATTTTGTCCAACTCGATATTCAGCATCTGGTTGAACTGAGATTCACTCACTCCATAATGATTTGATATGGCTTTCTCTTCCCAGAACTCGTATGAGAATTAGTGCACGACTTCTTGATTATGCCATCATTATCATTTTTTGTTATTGGTTTAAATAAAGAATCAATCATTTTAACCTTGGATGACTGTGTCCTTGCTGATGTAACACTTAGATGTGCATCGTTGTTATTCTTCGCCGCATGTCAAATCCTTCTAATTTCAACTAGCATGTTAAATGTGGAATGGGTCTTTGATAGTGTCTTTGAGCCTTTCTACTTGTAGGGAACTGGTATATTTACTTTCAATCAAATGGCGTAGATTGTACGAAGGAGATATTTGCCTCAAACTTTTTAAATGCATCTCCGCTGGCCATTGTTGATTGTAGCTTGCAAGATTGAATATGTTTGCTTACATTTTGATCTTAATTGTAGGAATACCCTAGAGTTTGATACATGCTTCTACATATGCTTGTAGAACATATCACCAACTACATTGTCATTATATTCATTGTACCCTGATCTCTTTCATTTGCAAGATATTTATACGATTACTAGCATGCTGACTTGTACTGACTGTGAAAGGGCCACACTTCAGCCTTAATTTGATATTTCATTTGTCTCGTGCCTCCTTTCGAATATGTCTTGTATGTTAGCATTGACTGCGGAGTGCTACATTTATTGTGTATCGTCATGTGCATTAATTCGTTTTTTTGCAATAGAGCAGTGTGTCCGCATAAGTGATTGAAACATGCATCATACTCAATCCTCATCACTTATGAGTGCATTATCTTGCATATAAAGTGTAATGCTTATTGGAGAGAAGACTGTATTTGGGAGATTGAAAGTGATGGGGACGTTATATCTTCTCACATGACTACTACGAAGAATATAATAAACTCTGACTTTGTTGCTTTTGGAGCTGAATGTATTAACTTATTCTTTCAAGTGGGTCATAGAGCACCACCACACTTATTATACATCGGTCTTGTGTTGTAGAAGACTAATGCATTCATTTATATTTTGACCAGTATTGAATGTAGGATCTTGTCATACCCACTGCCATCTGCTACACAGCTCGTAGACGTTTTCATTTGTTATAATTTCATCCACATTTTTGTTTGTGATCTTCCGTATTCATAGCATTTCAATGATTTCTATTTTCCAATAGACTACATTAGCCATGACTGCTTGTAAATATGATCACTGCATGAATAAAGAGTCTTATACATTAGCTTGTAGGAGTTTATATGCTTTGCCAATCTATTACCCTTGTAACATGTATATGCATTATAACTCATTACACACACCTCATGCTTTACTCATGAGTATTCCCCTTATTTTTATTGTCTGCGATGTTGGGTTCTACTTACAAATTCCTTATCTTCAAAGAAGGTTCAATGCACATGATAAGTTTGATATCATTTTTCTTTTGCACTTTGATTTAAGTAGTCACTTCTCAGTTTTCATTAAAGATTATTCTGGTTCGTACCTTTGTTGGTTGCTCATCAAGTTCATATCAAGTTTAGGCTCCAAACTTCTTCCCCAATTTGTAAATTTAAGCTATTGTCATTTGATTCAAAGTCCTTGTTATTTGATCGAAATTTGGCATGACAATTCCACTGTTATCATTCAAGACGAATTCTTTATGCTCATTTGAGCTCTTCTGTGTCATTTTCAAGTTCCTTACTTTAGTTCAATTGTATGTCCAAGTTCCCTGTGGTCTTTTGAGTTTAAATCATGTTCGAGCTCAAAGCACAAGTTCAAGTCCAAAAACATGTTCAAATAAAGTTTAGGCTCAAAATGAGCCTCTTCCGTTCGTCGAATCTCTTATTGTTCAAGTTATGTCCTTGTCTATTTTGCAAGTTCAAGTCAAGTCCACAATTGATTCAAGTCATTGTGATCATTCAAGTTCAAGTATAAGTTATTTGAGTTCAATCAAGTCTAGTTCAGGCTTATGTTGTCTTTCAAGTTCACTTAAAGTTTGAATTCACTTAAGTCCCATTTGTTCAATCAAGTTCAAGTATGGCCTAATGTTCACCCAAAATTTCGGTAACACCCCGGCGTCTGCCCCATTTAGGGGAAACTACAAGAAACTGGGTCTTCCCACCACACGCAATAAAGGCGTGTATGATAGTGATCCTTAGACACCACGGTCGTGGTCTTCATTCCCACCACGCGCAATAAAGGCATGTATGGGATCTTCGAGGGTACCTGTTTAAAAACACAGTTTGCTTTCCCCCCACTCGAGGGTACTTTTAAGTGACCCCGCCTCGCAATAGGGATTGCACCAGGTTCCCATCCCACCACTCACAATAGAGGCGTGTATAGGCGATTTTCCGGTGCATCGCTAACGTCGAAATGGAGCTTTTAGGTGATTACCCGCCTCGTCGTAATCCTAGCACGCGCAATAAAGGCATATAAATGCAATTTTTTCGGTGCGCCACGAACTTCAACAGGGAGAATCAAAGTTTAGAAAAATTTATACCTTCGCAGGGTTGTCAGCACATGGATCGAGGCAAGAGGGTTTCATTTTTCTTAATTATAATTAATTAATAAATTATAATTAATTACAATTAATTAAAATTTTAAAAAATTAATTATGATTATAATAATTAATCACAATTAATTACAATTAAAAATAATTAATTTTAATAAATTATAGTTAATTATTAATGCTAATAATTAACTATAATAATAATAAATTATTTATCATTTATTTTAATTAAAACTAATTATTATTATTAATTAAATATAATTAAAGTATTTAATTATAATTAATTTTATTTAAATATAATTAACTATTTTTAATAATAATTAATTATGATTTAAAAGAAATTAATTTTAATTAAAAAAATGATTTAAACATAAATAATGTAGGGTTAAGCAAAATCAAAGCGGGATTAGAGTAGCATGGTTTAAAATTGCGCAATATGAGGCCTGCCTTTGCGCAATTCCAGTAAAAAACGCCTCGATGCTTATGCCTCGAGTTTTTTTTATGAGGCTTGCGCCTCAACTTGGTTGAGGCCCGCCTTGAGGCCGGCCTCGCCTCACAATATATATATATATATATATATATATATATATATATATATATATATATATATATATATATATATATATATATATATATATATATATATATATATATATATATATATATATATATATATATATATATATATATATATATATATATTAAAACTTACATAAATCTTAAAGTAAATGCCTGACGTTGAACTCTATAGGAGAGGAGGAAGGGGAGAGAGCAGTTCACCAAAATGATGATTCAAATGAAGAACCCCTTAGTGATGACAGTGCTGATGACTTATGAGTTCTTATGTGATATGTCATTGCTATTTATTTTTGGAAATTGGAATTATATGTTAATCAAAAGAATAGTGGGATTTGGGAAAGATAGAATTTTGAGTTGAACTATATTTTATGATGTCTTATTATTGTGGTATTTTGATTTCACTTCATATCTTATATTTTTTTATGTTTTATATTATTCACTCATTAATATATATAAAATTTATCATTTTATATTTATGCAATCTTTTGATTTTGAGGCTTACGCCTCGCCTCACGAATGAAAAACGCCTCAATACCCGAATATGCTATTTTAAACATTGTAGAGTAAGATTTGAGAGAATTTAAGCCAAATCCTTTGCTTCCCTCTTTTAGTTTGGCGCCTTCATGGGATTTAGACGAAGAAACGCGCCGAAGGAGAAAGTTACCTACAGAGTGAGCGGGCTCCTTCATTACTCCCGCTCATAACGTTATAACTTCCGAACCACAGGAAGGGAATGTCGCCGAAGAAGCATCGGCTAGGGCAGGAGATCAGTGGAGGAAGGATTCTGGTAGGTTAGTCTCCTCTCTCTCTCTCTCTCTCTCTCTCTCTCTCTCTCTCTCTCTCTCTCTCTCTCTCTCTGGGGCTGTTTGGTAGAATTTAGGATTTCATTTAAGTAGGATTTCGTAAATCCTCCAAATCCTGGATTTGCGAAATCCTGAGGGGTTAAATCCTGAAAACTGTTTGGTAACATTCATGATAAATCCAGTTAAATCCTTTGTGACTGTTTGGCTGTTCATTTTAGGATTTAAGGCGGTTAAAAAGTTGACATACATTATTAGGATAATTAAAGCACGACAAAAAAAAAATTAAATAAAATATAACAAAACTTTATTAATAGTAATTAATTATTTAATTATTATTTATAATATTTTATAATAATTTTTTTTATGTTAGATCATATTTAATCCTATTAATTATTTTGAAATAACTAAGTTTTTAACTAATAATTTTATCAATTATTTAAATATTATTTAATTAATTTCACTTAATTATTAATATTTTAAATTATATTAATTAAATTATTCAACAATTAGAAGTGTCTAGGTTTTACTTTTTCCCTCCTGTATTTCGTTCGGCTTTGTTCCTTCGCACCTAAAATTTACCTAAAATTTTCAAGAGTTCTTCAACGTCGTTGTTCGACTTTGCTCCTTCGACTACATACCTTCCTGTTGGATCGGAAGTTATGACATTTTTTTATCTGAAGCAACAACGGGAGCTCGCTTGTTGTGAAGGTAACTTTCTCCCTTTCGGCGCGCTTCTTCGGCCAAATCCCGTAAATCCGTCGAACCAAAGGATTTCGGAAATCCGAAATTTAGAGCGAATCGGCAGAATTTTCCGTCCACGGAGGATTTCGTTTGCCGTGAGATTTGGATTTGCATTTTAGGCTGTTTGGCTGGATTTCGCCCAAATCCAGCCTTAAATCCGCCTAAATCCGCATACCAAACAGCCCCTCAGGGTTGGGGAAACCTGGAGGTCGGGCAAGGTTAGAGCAAGGAGGAGAGGCGATCGGCATTGTGGAGTTTGGTTTGAGCTCATGGAGTCGGATGACATGGATGAAGAAGGACGGCAGGGTCGGGTTACTTACGGAAGATAGAGGTCGGCTTGGAGAATTTTGCACTGAACTTGGGATCGGGATTTGGAGTTAGAGAGCACGGGTTGATGAGTTCAGGAGCTGAAGCGAATGGAGGTCTCTTCGTCTCTTATTTAAAGATGCGAAAAGAGTACGATTCAGTAGAACTCCTGCAGGAATCGTGGAGAAGTGACGCCAGAGTCGCCGAATAGTAATGTAATGGGATTTTTGTTTAGCGGTTTTTTTTTCGAGTTGATTTTGGTTCTTTGTCCAATGGTCAACACATTCGCCACCATTATCTGATCTAAGACACTACAGCTTTAAACATATCCTATGTTGCACCGATACGGATACGGCGATACGGATACGACACGATATGGATACGGGACACACCAATTCTTAAAATTACAGGATACAGATACGGCGCGGATACGACATTATAATATATAAATAATACATAAAAATTAATAAAGTAATCAAAGTGTAATATTTGAAATGACAAAAAAAATTGAAATAAAATTAAGCATTAAATATTGAAATGTCTAGTACAACAACAAAAACAAGAAGATAAATTGCCCAGCACATAAAATTTCAACTATTCAATAGAAGGAATGATAGGATTAGCTTCTTCAGTGGTTTGTCTTTGAGTTTCTATATCATCTTCAAGAAATATCATAGCTTCTAATTCAGGCTCATTAAGTGAAAGATTAGCAATTTTTAATATTCCCATATCCTCAAGAGATTCAAATCCATCTCCAGCAAAATCTCACATCCTGTTGTCTCCAGCAACATCTCCAACAAATGAGCCTTCACTCTATAATATGATCATTTGTATGTTGCATTACAAAAATTTCATTTGAATGCAATATTGTCTCCCCCTTCTGATGTTTTACTTATTTTTGTAACATAACCCCATAAAGGTTTGTTATCTTCAATATTAATTTATGATGGGCCATCATCAGAACCAATTCCTACTCCACTAGAGCTCATTATCCTACAAAGGATCTATACAAATTAAAACATATGAATTTGAAACATGAAAAAATTTAAGTGCAAGTGTAGATATGTCGCGACTCTGCCGGGGTTCGATCGAGCATGTTTTAGCTTCACGGTGCCGCTTGGTACCATTCGGTACCCCTCTATACCGAGCAGTACCGAGCAGTACCGAGTAATACCAAGTTACAGTACCAAGCGATACTGAGTTCCAATACCGAGAGGTACCGAGTTCCAATACCGAGCAGTACTGAGTTCCAATACCAATCGATACCGACTAGTACCGAGCAATACCGAGTTCCAATACCGCTCGGTACCGAGTAGTACCGAGTAGTACCGAGCAATACCGAGTTCCAATACCGAGTGGTACCGAGTTCCAATACCGAGCAGTACTGAGTTCCAATACCGCTCGGTACCGAGTAGTACCGAGCAATACTGAGTTCCAATACCGAGCGGTACCGAGTTCCATTACCAAGCGGTACCGAGTTCCAATACCGAGCGGTACTGAGTTCCAGTACCACTCGGTATCGAGCAATACTGAGTTCCAGTAACGTTCGGTACCAAGCGGTACCAAGTTTTGATACCGAGCCTATTATTAAGAAAATGAAGAACGACGAAGAAAACGAACCTTCACTGCTCACGTCGCCTTCACTGTTCACGTTGTCGAGCCGCTTCGTCGACGAAGGATGATCCTATCAACTTTAATGCTCGCATTGTCAAGCCTCTTTGTCAACAAAGGATGATCTTGTTTGCTTCTATGCTAGCGTCATCGAGCCGCTCCTTCAACTATAACGAAGAAGATGAACACTTAAGTGGAAGAACCTAGCTCTTTGAAATGTTTCAGCCGCATAAATGAATATGGATATTGAGCGGAAACGGTGGAAAGTCGAAAAGAATAGGGTAAATCGTGGCTCTGTGTTTTTTTTTAATAGGACACGCGTATCCGATACGCATGTCCAGTCAAATTTAAATAATATTTTAATCAGACACAGCAAAGCCGTATCCGACACGTATCTGTGCTGTATCGAAGGCGTATCCATATCCGACACTTGTCCGATACAGCACGCCTCGTAAATAGGAGTATCCATGCAACATAGAACATATCTCATTTTTAACCATAGCCTTCTAATTGAGATAATCAAACACATCTAATTTGTATTTTAAAAAGTACACTCATACATTTCTGTTGTGATTATCAATAAAAGTGATAAAATATAAAAACCCTCTTATAAAAGAAATTGGAGTAGAGCCCCATTCATTAGTATGCACTAACTCCAACTTCTTTGACTTCAACTTTAAACCAGACTTTGAGAGGCTCAACTCATGTTGCTTGCCATATACACAATCTTAATAAAAATCTAGATTTTTTTATTTTAAAACATAAAGCTTTGCTTTAGTAAGAAATGAATTCATACATTTCTTATTTATATGGCCAAGCTTACGATGCCAAAAACCTCCATCAATATCTGAATCAACTAGTCTAATAGAATTTTTTCTTTTGTTGATAGCATACAGGATACCTTCAATACTGTCATGAGCTATAACATAACCTCTTTTGTCACCTTCCATAAATTTCTTGCAAATAACGTCACATGACCTGAGTTTATAAGCTGACTCATAGAAACTAAATTTCTCTTCGAAAAAAAATATGCCTAGCATTATTGAGTTTCCAAGTTGAGCCATATTGCAATCTAATATCAACATATCTTTGTCCTACAATGTTGTGGGGCTTGTTATCTCCCAAATACACTTTGCCCAGATCACATTGAGTATAGTTCTTAAACACCACCTTATTAGGACTTGCATCAAACGAAGCATTTGAATCTACAACAATTGATTCAAAATTGTCTAGAGATAAAATCAAAGAATCTGACTGACATTCTTCTACAGATACATTAGCAAAGTGACTTTTATCTTGACCTCCACTGCTAGTCTTCTTTGGAATAGTATAGTCCTTCTTTAAGTGACTATTCTTTTCACAATTCCAACACATAACTTTTCCTCTACTTGAAGTAAACTTTCTCCTCTCTTAGATTTAGATCTTCCTATACCTAAATTTATGTCCAAACCCTTCCTCTGGCTTCAGCATTCAGAGCAATATTTAAAGATTCACCATTCGCTTTCCTGCAAAACCTCTTCATTAAGCACTAACCCCATAATATCATCAAAGTTCAACTTTAAACTTCCTGAAGAATTACTCACAACAATTACCAGCTCATCCCAGCTATCTGGCAATGAAGATAATAGCAGTAATGCTTAACCTCATCATCAAACTTGATGTCAATTGAACACAACCGACTCATCTTAGTATTCAAATTATTCAAGTGTTATGCCATTGAAGTGATGTCTAACATCATATTAAATAATTTCTTCATCAAAAATACTTTGTTTGAGGCTGATGGCTTCTCACACATCTTAATGCAGCAATGTGGTTGATCGTAATTTTCACATTTATAATGTTGAAAGCAACATATAAGAAAAGTGAAAGTTGAATCAAACTTGTAGTCCAGTCAAGAACCTACCACTCCTCCATAGTCACCAAATTTGACTTCTTGGTGATGTGGGATCCAAAATTTGCGTCCCAACCTCCCTTCTTTCGGGAGAGTTTTATTGGATTAGGTTCCAGAGTAAATTTTCAGAAGGCATATTGGGTTTGAAATAAGACACTACCTAGAGATTTCGGCATCATTTTATTAAGACTTTAGATTGAAAGTTCATAAAGGTTGTTAAATCTCTAAGAACTAGTCCAAGGCTAACCAAGAGAGAGGTGTATTAATAATTTCAAAACTTTTTTAAGCAAAAAGAAAATTCCCCTTTTAAAAGCTTTTTAAAATATCTGAAAATATAAATTTTATCCCTTGATGCGGAAGCAGATTAATTTCACAATAACAAAACAAATTAGAGTTTCCAACTACATAATAAATCACAGAAAAGCGCGAAAATTAAAATGCAAAAATTTAAAAGAACGAATACACCAAATTTTATAGTGGTTCGGTCAAATATGACCTATATCCACTCCCCAGAACCTTTTGTTCCAGGCATTGCACTAAAAATAATGTCTCTCCTTTTTCTCCCTCAGCAATGCGGAGAAGCTCTTACAAAATCACTTTCACCTTCCCGGTGTGGCAGAGAACCAAAAGCTTTTACATCCTCTCGGTGACGGCTACGAACCTTGAATCTTGTACATCATCCAAGTGATGGTAGAGAACCACGAATCCTTCTTCTCCCTCTTGGAGATGGCAGAGAATGCTGCAGAAATTCTTCATGGAGCCTCCAAAGGATCAAGGCAGAAGCTTGAATAAAATGACGAAGAACCTCACTTGGAGTAACCTTGTGAAGCTCTCACAAACTCCCCTCACAAGAACTCCCCCTCTCTTCTCTCCCAAAGCTCTCTTCAACTCTCTCTCTCTAAGCTCCCTCTCAAGACTCTTGGCAGTAAAAAGATTTTTTTAACATAAGAATTAGAGAAGCTTAAATAGTGGGCTTCAAGAAACCCTAATATTCAAGAGAGCCATCTTTTATTCGTAATAAACGATATAAACATCGTACAATACAATTAGTACAAAACTAGACTCATCCAGTATCATGTGAACAATTGTTTGGACAAACTGTTCAAACCTCATAACACTTCGTATTGTACGATCATAAGATTGTTTGGTATGAACTATAGAAATTCCTTCTATTGGTTTGAGAAGACTTCTGGGATGGCCAATTTCGTACTCTATCGATCGTCCGGTACGAAAATCATGGCTTTCGTTTGATACGACCTCTGGGATGACCAAATTCATACTCTATCGATCATATTGTATGAACATTATCGTACAATCTATCGGCTGATCATTATTGCCCATGATTTGATTGCCTAAATTTTGGGGTCAAATTAAGTAAGATATTAATATGGTCGTACAATACAATTGCGGTCGTACTATATGATTAATACAAAAATAGCATCTTTCTTAATTCTCTGGCAGCTAGGGTTTTGCAAAACAAACTTAATCATGCAGTATAAATTAAAAGTGTACAGTATAAAAAATATAGAAAAAATCTAACATTATACTTTTCTCTCTCCTTCTATATGTGTGCATGATTACTCAGCAATAGTTTCCACCAGGTTATATGATTTGACTCAAGAAAGGTCAAAAACATATAAACAACTGAAAATACAGACTATAATCATATTCTACCCAATCTTGAGCTAATCAAACTTGCAGGTGAATGGTTGATGTTTTTCCTGAAATGTTAGTATGCACATACAAATACCAAAATCCAATAATATGTGAGAAATAAAAAATTCAAAACAATACTATTTGTTATCATCAAAATCACAAGTTAAGATCCTGAGATGCAACAATCTCTCCCTTTTTTATGTGACAAATATATTAGATTGAAAGAAATTTTTTTAGTTATATATTAGAAAAACAAATTAAAAAATAGATAATAACAAAACACCTATCCTAAACAAAAGCAATCAAACACTCTCCCTTTTGACATCACAAAAAGGAGAAACAAGGAGCACACTAAGAAAGAGAAAAAAACAAAGGAGATTATAAAAAATAGATAGACAAAAGAATTAAAAAATACAATCATAACCAACAAAACTATTTCCCTTTTGAAAGTCACAACACTATAGCAACCTTGAGTAGTTTCAGTATGTAATAAACTTACCCTCAAATAAAAAGGTTAAGTAAAAAATTGTAGTGACTTTACTACAACCAAATGATTATGACTCAAGATTTTGTAACCCTAGCTCAAGATCTCTACAGGTTAAATTCTTTTAAACAAAAATCTAATTCAAGAATTAAAATTAGAAAAGAAAATTTAAACTTTTCAATCTTCTAGCATAAAATATATCCAATAGAATGCTATTGCAAGAATGGTGAATCAAAAATCATGAATTACTTTTTTCAAGTATCACATATTAGAAGACACATGGGTTTTCTAAGATTTAAAGATTTATAAGAAGGAAAAGCTAATTTTAAGCTGGGCTCATTTTCTGCCTCTTTACCAGTTTGTAGCGCGTTTAGTGCATCTTTTGAGTTTGATACGCTTTTTGTATTATGCAATTTATTTGATGAACAATGCACATCTTTTCAATTTGGGCTCATTTTATGCATCTTTTTTTTTTTTTGCAAATTATTTTTCTTATAAATCTTTAAAAAATATCTCAGTTGTAAAATTATCTTCCAAATACAAAGGAAGAAAAAACGCACTCTCTTATAGAAGGAATAATTTACAAAAAAAACTCAATCCTCTAATAGGAATGAATAGCCTCATTAAGAAAATAATGACTTGCATTCAACAAATTGCAAAAGACATTTTCATGATATATGTAAAATGTTCAAGGATAAAGATGTTTTTGTTTCAAAATTCAAAATTCAAATACGAGTAATTTTTATTACATAAAGAAAGAGTCACATCGTACAATACGAGATTTTTCTTTTAGTTTGATCTTATTCGTACAATACGAGTTTATTCGTAAAGTACAATCTGATTCGTACAGTACGAGTTCATTCGTACAGTACGAGCTTATTCGTACAATAAGAGTTCATTGTTGTGTTTGCTCAGGGAAAAAATATAACAACAAACTAAAACTTTCAAAAAATACAAAAAAAACACTTGAAAGAAAGAAAAATAAACACAAAAAATACAAACATAAAATAAATGAGACAAATTCTAATTGATAGGTGGATCCTGATCAGGTGGTTGTTGTGGAGGGGGAAATTGTTAGAAGAACTGATGAATGGAGGAGTACTGCTGCTAGATTGTGTCAAATTGATCTATTAACCAATTCATTTCATTTTCATGTTGGACTTGTTGTTAATCCTAGCATGTCTCAAGCTGTCAAAACATTGAATCATCTCCTCATATGAGTAGCGACGAGGAGGTGGTGCAAGTGCAGGATCAGCTGTAGGGACAATATCTCCTTCATCAAACATTGGCTCTTATGGCTCATGTTCCTTATGAAAGAATATGAAAAGAGGCATCCGTAAAGAAGATTGGGAGGCTGTCAGGAGAAGCAGGATATGTAAGATTATATTTTTTTTATCTGGGATGTACCCAATGATATGTCCTAGAGCAATATTTTATTTTCTTCTAGTGGATGGGAGTCGAATAGAAGTAAGGTTTTGGATTGTAATCGGTCAAAATTTGGGCTTCATCCATTTGGATACTTGACATGATGAAATATGTGACAATTGAAAGTAAAAGGGTAATGTTTACCCAATCTCCATCTTTAGGGATGATTGAAGTTCTGAGGACGTGCTGGACAACCCTGGCATATTGATTAAAGGTATGAACTAAAGGTTGGTGGTAGTTCACAGCAACATTTATAAGAATAAAATTTACAGCACTCTAGTCAAAATCAAATATGGAGGCCATAGCAAGCGGTTTATTACCTTGGGTGTTTAATTGCAGTTGAAACCCTATATTCTTTAGTTATTTCAACAGTTTGACAATAGACACGGAAGGACATGATAGCAGCATCCTTATTGATTCTAAGATTGGCTAGGAACTCGTAGACGAATTCATAATGAAAAGGATAGGCTAAGGTGAGAAGGAATTGGAGCGCAGTGGAGTTGAATAGATTCATTACCGTAAAGTTCAGTGCATATTGGTTGAGAAGCCTAGAGGGAGTGATTTTGGCTTATTTGAACTTATAGTAAGCTTCTTAATCAGAAGCTGTCAAAAAACGTTCATCAATAGGATGGCGAGAGGAAGAACCACCATGGTTTTGGCGACTACGTTTTCCACCGCCAGCCATTGCTCAAAATTGGGAAAATGGAAGGTTAAGAGAGTTTGGGGTGAGTGAAGAAAACATATGGAAACTCTCTAATTTATATAAATCAGGCTAATCATACAGTACAATTATACGATTGTACGGTTCGATCAGAAGCATTAATTCATCCAGCAGATTTTCGAGAAATGGCAATTTCGAGGGTCGTTTGGTACAACCCTTGACCAAAAGATTCGTATAGTACGAACAAGTGTCCGTACAGTACGATCCATAATGATTGTTGTACCAACCGAAATGAATTCGTTCCAAACTGAGTTGACACGTGTATCGTCCAAATGAATAGGTGTTCGTACAGTACGATTGTCAATGATAGGAAAAATCCGGATCATCCATAAAGCTGAGGGTTGTGATCTGTGCAGAGCTATGCATATCGTACATTATGACAATTGTTCGTACATTATGATATAAGATAAAAAAATGATTTTGCATAAAAATTGTGAGGCTCAATAAAGTGATATGTGAGGTGATTAAAAAACATCTTTAAAAGACAATGGACAATAACAAAAATTTCAAAACACAACACAACAAAAAAATAACAATGAAAATAGCAAAAAAATAATGAAAGGACAAAACAAAAAAACAAAAAATAATAATCAAATATCAAATTTCCAAACATAAATATATATGACACATGATCTGGTTCTTAAGGTATTGAAGGTTTCAAAAGCCAGTGCTTTTGTAAAGATATATGCAAGCTGTTTTTCAGTGGCTACATGATGTAGCTCTGTCTCCCTTGGTGACATGGTCCCTAATAAAATGGTACATTATGTATGTGTTCGGTCTTGGAGTGTTGGATTGAATTTTTTGAAATACAAATGACACTAGTGTTATCACATAGGATTGGAATAATGCCTACAGATAGTCCTAAATCCATGATTTATTGCTTTAACCAAATGACCTGTGCCACACAACTTCCTAAGGCTATATATTCAGCTTATGCAGTAGACATGGCTACTGAATTTTATTTTTTACTAGACTAGGAGACTAAAAATTATCTTATGAATTGATAGGTTCCAAAAGTTTTTTTCTATCAACCCTACATTCAACAAAGTATGAATCAGAATATCATATGATTTCAAAAGAAGTGTTATGCCTAGGATACCAAATTTTCAAGTTTTAGATTCTTAAGAGATATTTAAATATTCTCTTAACAGCAGTCAGGTGGGATTTTTTAGGATCAGTCTAAAATCTAGCATAGAGACAAATACTAAACATAATATTATGTCTGCTAGTAGTTAAGTAAAAACATTATCCAATTATTCCATGTATTTCTTTTGATCAACTCATTTTCCGCTTGAGTCCTTATTCAACTGAACTGTAGAACTCATGGAAGTGTGAATTGCCTTGATTTTATCCATTTCATATTTTTAAGGATGTCCTGAATGAGAAAAGTCGAGGGTTATGTTAGGTAGTCGACAGCCAGCGTAAAACTTATCGAACAATAATGACATGAATTATTTAAGAAATAGTGTTAATGCTAGGGCGTCCCCTGGAAGCGACGCGCTGTATGGCCTGAATACAGTGACAAGTGTGCAAAGGCCGCTGAACCGATGCCCGGGTGCAGTGTTAAATAAGCAAGGGTTCCTATATGAAGGATGGATGTGGGCAAAGAAGCTAGTCCATGAAACTAAAATTAGGACAGGAACTTGGAATCATCGATTAAAAAGGCGTTCGAGGCGGACGCCTCGAGGCGCCTCGAATCGAGGCGGAGGTCGGGCGAACTGAGGCTTAAGCCTCGAACGTCCGGGCGAGGCTTACGCCTTTTTACACGGAGGCGTACGCCTCAATACGTGAGGCGCCGAGGCTCATCGAGGCAGCGCCTTGAAAGGGAGAAAGTTACCTTCAAAGCCAGCAAGCCAACGAGCTCCCGTTGTTTCTTCTTATCAAAGTGTCGTAACTTATGATCCGACAGGAAGGGAAAGTCGTCGAAGGAGCGCAATAGAACAGCCACAAAGGAGCCAAAAGAAGCGACGCCTGTAATCTCTACACCTCCTATGAAGCAACGAAGCCGAACAACAATGAAGAAAAGAGAAGATGAAAGGCAAACCCTAGAGGCAGCTAAGTTATTATTGATTAACCTAATTAATATAATTTAAATAATAATAATTAAGCAAATTAATTAAATACTTAATAGTATAATTAGTGCATAAATTAATTGACTAATTAGTAATATAATTATTTAAATATTAATATAATTAGCCTAGTTAATATAAATTAAAATATATATTATTAAATATATAATTAATAGTATTAATAATAATTATTGAGCAGCTTGTATCGCTCAGTACATGCTCAGTACCGAGCCAGTACTGCTCGGTACTGAGCAAGTATATGCTCGGTACTGAGCGATACATGCTCGGTACCGAGCCAGTACATGCTCGGTATCGAGCCAGTACCGCTCGGTATCGAGCAAGTATATGCTCAGTACTAAGCGGTACATGCTCGGTACCACTAGATACACGCTTGGTACCAAGCCAGTACCACTAGGTACATGCTCGATATTGCTCAGTACATGCTTGGTACCGAGCCAGTACGGCTCGGTACCGAGCGGTACATGCTCGGTATCGAACGGTACATGCTCGGCACTATTAATTACTTTATTTTTTTCAATTTTTAGGCTTACGCCTCGATCCGCCTCGAGGCTTACGCCTCGCCTCGCTTAACCAAAATGCCTCGATTCCCGATTTCGCCTTTTAAAACGTTGCTTGGAATATAGGTTCCCTTACAGGAAAATTAATGGAATTAATATATATTATGATTCATAGGAAGTTAAATATTTTTTGCATTCAGGAAACTAAGTGGGTTTGAGAGAAGGCTAAGGAAATTGATAGTTTAGGATTTAAACTTTAATATTCGGATAGGAGTCATACTAGAAATGGTGTAGGTGTTATTATAGATAAGAGTTTAAAGGATCATGTTATAAAAATTAATAGGATTGGAGATAGAATTATAGTTTTAAAGATTGTAGTTGATGATAAGATTATTAATATTATAAGTGGTTATGCTCCTTAAGTTGATTTGGATATGAGTTCTAAATTAAATTTTTGGAATGACTTAGAAGAATTAATACAAAAGATATCTCTTAAAGAAAGAGTTTTTATTGGAGGAGATTTAAATGGACATGTTGGTAGAGAGGTAGATGATTTTAAAAGCATTCATGGTGGCCATGGATTTGGAACGACGAATGAAGGTGGCAAGGTCATATTAGATTTTTGTTTAGCTTATAATTTTTTAATTGCTAATATCTTATTTAAGAAAAGGAATGAGCATCTCATCACTTATAAAATTGGATATAGTACAACCCAAATTGACTATTTTCTTATTAGAAAATTAAATCGTTTAGATTGCAAATATTGTAAAGTTACTCCGAGTGAAAATTTATGTACCCAACATCGATTATTAGTTTGGACTTTAAGATAAATGGGCATAAAATAAAAAAATAAAGTAAAACATTTTTCTAGGATTAGATGGGGACATTTAAAGAATATTAACAAAAATATTTTTAATAGTAAGATTTTAGATCTTAAGATTTTGTCTGTGCATGAGGATGATAATATTATATGGGAAAAAGTAGCTAGTGATATTAAGAATATTGCAAAAAATGTGCTTGTAGTATCAAAGGAAAAAGCTCTTAGTAGTAAAAATAGTTGGTGGTGGAATCCAATTGTGCAAGAAAAGATTAAAAATAAGATTTGTTATAAAAATTGATTTAATTTTAAAAATTCTGATAATTGGGAGATATATAAAGTGGCTCGTAAGGATTCTAAGAAAGCAATATGTGATGCAAAGACATTAGCTTTTAGTAATTTATATAATAGATTAAATAATAAGGAGAAATAAAGATATATGTATAAGTTAGTCAAACAAAGAGATAGGAGTAGTAAGAATTTAGTTCAAGTGAAATGTATTAAGGATGAATATCAAAAAATACTTTCTTAGAAGATGATATTCAACAAAGGTGGATGAGATATTTTGCTAAACTTTTTAATGAAGATTATGAAAATAAGATTGACTATAGTGACCTTAGCATCATAAATGAAAATAAATATTTCTGTTTTTATCGACATATTAGTAAAACTGAAGTTATAGAGGCTTTAAAGAAAATGAAGGGTGGAAAAGCTGTTGGACCTGATGATATTCCAATAGAGGTGTGGAAATGCTTAGGAGATGAAGGGATTAATCTTGGTTTACTAAACTTTTTAATATTATTTTGAAAACTAAAAAGATGTCAGATGAGTGTAGAATGAGTGTGTTAATTCATTTTTTAAGAATACAGGTGATGCACAAGATTGTACGAATTATAGAGGTATTAAGTTAATGTGTCATAATTTAAAACTATGGGAGCGAGTTATGGAGCATAGGTTGCGGCGTGATACTAATGTTTCTCAAAATCAATTTGGATTCATGCCGGGTAGGTCGACTATGGAAGCCATACATTTATTAAGAGGTTTGATGGAGAAATATAGAGAAAATAAGGAGGATCTACATATGATATTTATTGATTTAGAAAAAGCATATGATAAAGTTCCAAGAGAAGTGCTATGGAGAGTTCTTGAAAAGAAAGGAGTCAATAATGCTTATATTCAAATCATTAAAGATATGTATGTAGGAGCTATTACCTGTGTTCAAACACAAGGTGGTTTGACCAAGTATTTCCCTATTTCGGTTGGGTTACATCAAGGACAGCCTTAAGCCCATATCTTTTTTCTTTAGTCATGGATGTTCTCACTAGACATTTGAAAGAGGATGTACCTTGGTGTATGCTTTTTGCTGATGATATTCTTCTTGTTGATAAGACTAGAGAGGGAATTGAAGGTAAACTTGAATTATGGAGGTCAACCTTAGAGTCTAAAGGTTTTCACTTGAGTAGATCTAAAATGGAATATATGGAGTGTAATTTTAGTAGTAATGGACCTAGTAAGGGGATTGCGACTTTGGGCAATCAAGTCATTAATAAGAGTACATGTTTTAGATATCTTGGATCTATTGTTCAAAGTGATGGTGAAATAGATGGGGATATTATCAGCAGAATTCAAGTTGGATGGTTGAAGTGGAGGAATGCATCGGGCTTGTTATGTGATAGAAATATACCCCTCAAACTTAAGGGAAAATTTATAAGATGGTAGTGAGGTCTGCAATGCTTTATGGTGGTCATTAAAGGAGAAGCATAATACTAAGTTAAGTGTGGCAGAGATGAGGATGCTCAGGTGGATGAGTGGGTTTACCCTTAAAGATAGGATACGAAATGAGCATATATGTGAAAAGGTTGGAGTAGCTCCAGTAGAAGATAATATTAGAGAGAGTCGCCTTAGATGGTTTGGTCACATAAAAAGGCGACCTTTTGATGACCTGGTTAGGAGAGTAGAGGTATTAGATTTGACTTGTGTTAAGAAAGGTAGAGGTATACCTAAAAAGAATTGGTTAGAAAATATTAGGAATGACCTTTCTTTATTAGATTTAAACAAGAATTTGATTTTTAATAGGACACAATGGAGAAAAAGGATTCATGTAGCCGACCCCATGTAGTGGGATAAAGGCTTGCTGTTGTTGTTGTTGTTGCATATTTTTAAGGATGTCCTTAATGTATTTTGATTGACTAAGAAAAATTTCATCATCATTCCGTCGTATATTAAATCAAGAAATTAGTTCAGTTCTCCCATCATACTCATTTCAAACTCCTTACTCATTATTTTAAAAAATTCATCACATAACTTTTAATCAGAAGATTCAAACAAAATATCATTAATATATCTTAACAATGAGTAGTTCTTCTCCTAATTTTTTAAGAAAAAAGATAGTGTCTACGCTCTTCATAACAAATGTTCTATCAAGTAGGAATGTGCTTAGCCATTTCATATCATGCTCTAAGTGCTTATTTAAGTCCATATAATATTTTTTTAATTTGAAAATATGATTGGGAAATTGTGATTTTTCAAAGCCTGAAGATTGTTCAATATACACATTTTCTTCTATTACCCAATTCAAAAAGACACTTTAACATCCATTTGATATAATTTGAATTCCTTAAAGCAAGAAAAAGCTAGCACCCTTATGACTTCTAGTCTAACTACAGGGGTAAAAGTCTCTTCAAAGTCAATCCATTCTATCAAGTTGTACCCTTTAGCCACTAATCATACTTTATTTCTCCCCACTACACCAGAATCATTTATTTTATTTTTCACAATACATTTAGTTTTAACAACACTCTGGTTCTTAAGTCTTTCAACAAGCTCCCAAACATCATTTCTCACAAATTAATTTAATTCTTATTGCATAACTAGGATCCAGATTCATCAGATAATGCTTGATTTATATTTGTGTGTTCAATCATTAAGATAAAGGCAGAGTAATTCACTTATTTTATAAGTTCATGCTTAGTTCTAATACCTTCAGATGGGTCTCCTGAGATTAGCTCTTTAGGATGACTTGAAGAATATCTTCATTCTCTAAGCAGTAAATTTTCAACTTTTACTTTCTTCCAAATTTATGGATTCTACTCCTTGGGTGACTTCAACTACTTCTTCTTCTACCCAAGACCCTTCAGAATTATCAGATTCATCAAAAACTATAAGAGTGGACTTCTCTACGACCAGTATTCTTTTATTAAAAACTTTAAAGGATTTTTCAATATTTGAGTATCCTAGGAAAACTCCTTCATCAGATTTTGGGTCAAACTTTCGTAGCAGAGATTGCTCATGTTTAGAATTAATATTTTACATTCAAAGACATGAACGTGAGAGAGGTTAGATGTCCTACCCTTAAGAATTTCATAAGGTGTTTTGTTCAGCATGGATCTAATATTAACCCAATTCAGAACATAACATGCTGTATTTATCACTTCTGCCCAAGAATATTTAGAAAGTGAATATTCATCTAATATAGCTCTATCGGCTACCAAGTGCATGTTCTTTTTTTTAGCTACCCCATTCAGCTAAAGGATTTTAGGCTAAAAAGTTATGATCTTACCCTTGCTCCTTACAATAAGTTTTAAATTTTTCATTCTCAAATTCTCCACCATGGTCACTGTGAATTGTTAGAATTTCACATCCTAGCTTTCTCTAAATCCAAGTGAAGAATGTCCTAAATTTCTCAAATGATTCACTTTTATGAGTCAAGAATTTAACCCAAGTAAACCTCGATTAATCATCAAAAATCATATACCCAAAGACTTTTCCTCCTAGGATTGCAGTGCTAATGGATCCAAAGAGATCCATGTGAATGACTTCTAAAGATTTGCAATAGGAGTTCATCGGAAGGCCGCCACGAGACCAACCAACGTGTAAAGGATAAGAGGAATTCATGAGAAACTTGAGGATTTAAGCTAAGGGGTTGTTTCGTAGCACCCAGGATTTCATTTAAGTAGAATTTCGTAAATCCTCTAAATCCATATTTATGAAATCCGGGGGGGGGGGGGGGGAGATCCTGAAAACTATTTGGTAACATTTATGATAAATCATGTGTGATTGTTTAGCTATTCAATTTAGGATTTAAAACAGTTAAGAAATTTGACATGCATTTCTTGGATAATTACAACAATAGAAGTTCAAATAAAATACAGCATATTTTCGATGAAAATATAACAATAATATAGATTTAAGATTTGTTTACTCATTTAAAATAATATTCTATTTAATTAATACTAATAATATTTAAAATTATCTAAATTTGTAAGAAAATAATTGTGAAATAGTTGTAAAACCTCAATTCCCCCAAAATAGACTATTTAAATCATACAAAATCTAATCAACAAATGAATTATTTATTAATTAATAATTTATTAAGTTAATTAACTCATCATTTCTATTTAGATAAATTAAATAAAAATAGTATAAGTTATAGCTAATTAAATTATTTATCGAATTGAAATAAAATTATAATTAGCATAATTTAATATCTTTCTTAATTATTAATTAATCAATTAATTAAATATAAAAATTTTCATTAAAATAAGTTATAAATAATATTAAATAATTCTTCAACGACTTGCTCTATTTTTTACCTAGCCTAGCCCCTGTGGTTTGCTTTTCCCCTGTATTTCTTGCGTTGATGTTCTTTGGCTCCTTCATCGTTGTTCGACTTCGCTCCTCGAAGGCGTTCCCTTTCTGTTGGATCGGAAGTTACGACATTTTGATCGGAAGCAATGATGAGAGCTCGCTCGCTATGAAGGTAACTTTCTCTCTTTCACGCACTTCTTCGGCCAAATCCCGTAAATCCGCCGAATAAGAGGATTTCGGAAATACGGGATTTACCACGAAAAGGGATAACTTTCCTTCTACAGCGGCTTTTATTTGCCATGATATTTGATTTTGCATTTTAGGCCGTTTGGCTGAATTTCACTCAATTCCACCTCAAATCTGGTATAAATCCTGCTAACAAACAGCCCCTAAATCTATCCAACGCCCAGATTTACTAAACCCGAGATTTAAGGAACCACGAGGAAGAAACGGGATTTAAGACACTGTAGGATTTAAAGTTGTCGTTCATCTTGTTTGGCAGGATTCAGCTTACATCCTGCTTAAAACCTGCTCAAATCCCCCCATTAACGCATGAATAACCAATGGATAAAACTAAAATACAGTCTGTTAATGTTTATTTTGACTCTTTAAAATGAAAAAATTAGCTCATATTTTCTTTTCTATGCTGTCATCAGAATTCCAAGAATAACTAATTCAGGCCGCATTTATTTAGTTCTATCACTCATTCAGCATAAACCAATCCCATAGAAATAGGAAAACTTACAGCGAGAAAAGCAACTAATGAAAGAGAGATTGCTCACCACATCACCACGAGATATTCCCATACGGGCAAGGGCGGACGCCAGGCGGAGACACCTCTCTCGAGTTTCCTTCCAAGTGTAGCGCACATGGCCGTGAATGACGGAGACGCGCTCACCGTACACAGCAGCGGCGCGTTCGAGAAAGCTCAGTGGACTGAGCGGAACGTAGTTGGCCGAGCAACGGACGGAGCCCTCCATCGCCCACGATCGTGAAAGCAGAGCTGTATTTCCCCAAAAAAAAACCAAGCAGAGCTGTATTCCAACCCAAAAAGTCTGCGCTATGATGAGATTAGGACAGTAACGAGACCAAATAACAATAAATTAATATAGTGGAATAAAATCATACATATCATTTAATATTATTTTATTTATATATTTAACACATAAAACTTTAATATTATATAAATATCACCCATAATTTATTTTCATATCAAATATAAGTGATAAAAATGAAATATATGAGTGATAGGAAAGAAATATAAATGATATATTTAATATTAAAATAATATAGGATGGTATGCATGTAATATTATAGTTTTAGGTATTAGATATGTAAATAGGATGTTATAAAGTGATATGTATGTAAATTTTCCAATAAATAATATAAAATATTCTTTTTATAATTTATGTTTATATTATAATATAGAAGATATTTGATAAGATTTAAAGCTGCAGGATGAGATAAATTTCAAATTATAAAATAATATTTAATGTTAGAAAATTGAAGAAATTTAATAAGATTTAAAATTTATTTGGGATGGTCATAATTTTTTATAAAAATAATTATAAAATTATTGTGAGAAAAATATTTTTTCATAAAATTGCTACAAATAAAAAGCTTGAGACTGCAAAATTTTCTTTTAAAGCAATTAAAATAGCAATAAAATAGAAATTATAGTTATAGTTTAAAAAATAAAATAGTAATAAAGTTTTCCTAAAATAAAACCTTCAATGATATATTTGATAGGAGCAAGATATAATTTCTAAGCCTTCAATTAGTCTCATTAATCTAAGAGTATACATTTAAGTAGACCTTTCCATCTTCCTAGCATTTAGGTGCAACATATTTTAAATGCAAGTATGTTAAAAATTCCTTGTGATTTTTTTTTTTTCACTTTTAGTTCATTTTTTATGAATTATAAACTCGATTAGTTTTGATCGAAATTATTTTTTATTAATCATAAACTCGACCTAATTATTGAATGATTCATTTAATGTAAATTTATGCAGATGTTGAATGGCTTATTCTTACTGCTGATGATAAAATGCTAAAACTAGAAGCATCAAATTACATAAAATAAAAGGAAACTCTAAGATTTAGATTTTGTTTGGGATAGTTTTCTAATTATTTCTTAAAATAGCTTTTTAGTACATTGTAATACAAAAATTAAAATTTTTTTGCTAAAAGTTGTTTAAGAAGTAGTAAGAAAGACGTCTCAAACGAAGTCTTAATAGAGAAGAGTTATAAATAATTTTTATAATAATAGTATAAATATAAATCAGGAAAAATTTTTATTAAGTGATATAAATTAAACAGCTCATAAATAATTTCAATAAAAAAAAAAGTTACTAACAATTTGAAGCTAATTAAAAAAGAAATTATTAAACAAAAAATTGAGTATATTAATAAACTTTTTTCATACTAAAAAATTGAGTATAGTAAATTTATGAAGAAGTTTAAGTGATTTTCCGTTGTATTCGTCTAGGGAGAGTAACGCGAGCAGCCGAGGCCAAATTGTGAGCAGGTCTTCCCCTTCCTTCGTCATTTTTGCGTGCACCCAAGGCCAAATCGAACATAAGTTTTCATCTTCCCCATCCTAAGCTCATCTTCTTCCTTCATTCATTCGTTATTTTTACGCGCAGCCGAGGGAAGCCGCAACCAAACCAGCACCTCCATTCACCATTTTTGTGCGCAGGTGAACCAACCAAGCATCTCTTCAAGCCCTGTAAATGGATTTCATCATTTATTTTCTCCATTCACAATTTCTTCTCTTCACTTCTCAATGATTCAGTGGATTTGTGATCAGGAGAGCATGTATATTTTTTTAAAATGTATTTTTGCAAAGTGTTTTTGATTTCCACGCATTTAGAAAATGCCTTGACTATTATTTGTTATTACATAGAGTGATGGCTTGTAGCTATTGGAGGAAAACAATTTATTAGAAACAGAAGGGTTAGAGAAATGATTCAAAGTAAAATATTTATTAGAAATATAAAATGTTATTATTAGAAATATAATGGTTTGACAAATGATTCAAAGACAAACGATTCAAATTTGATCTTATAATATATTTACAGGCATTGCCTTGTAAGGAAGTTGTTCAATTGTTCTTGAAAAATTCAAATTTGTTCTTAGTATATTAGGTTGTTCAGTTGTTCTTGAACTTTAAAGTTCAAATAAATAAATATTCATGTAATGATGTTTCAAATAAAAAAATTGCCATAGAACTTTAAAGTTCTTGTATTTGAAACCCTCGACTTAAGGGTTAATAGTTGAATACATAAACGTATGATGCAATAATTCTTTAATTGTTATTGAATAGATAGGTTGATGAAGCTGAATTTAAGATCAAAAGTGCACTTCGTAAAAGGATATATTTGTCATCTACCCATGGTTCATCACACACTTCTTCCTCATCCATTAGAGTTGATCATGCTAGTTCAATTAGGGGTGAAGGATATGAATAAAAAAAAGGAAAAGGCATTGCCAATAGTTCTTTAGAAAAGGCTTTTAACATATAGATGTGAGAGCAACTTGACGATGAAATTGCAAAGATGTTTTTTTAGTGAGACTTTCTATCACCCTTGCAATGAATCTTTATTATAGAATGCATTAACTTTTGCATATAATAATAACCTTGCAGGTTATGTTCTATCTAAATACAATGCAATAAGTCAAAATTATTAGAGAGTAAAAGAGCAAATATTAAGACATTGCTTGAACCAATAAAAGGAGTGTGGAAAGAAAAAAATGTCAGTTGATGTTTGATGGTTAGACTGATCCTCAATGAAGATCACTCATCAATTTCATGATTGTTATAGAGAATTATCAATTGTTTATTAAAACTGTAAATTATGAAGGAGAATACAAGGATAAATATTTTATTTCCAATTTGATTAAAGAGTTGATAGTGATGATTGGGCCTTCAAATATTGTGTAAGTTATTATAGATAATGCACTAGTATGTAGAGTTGTAGGATTGTTGGTGGAGTAAACTTATTATTATATATTATAGACTCTATGTGTTGTACACACTTTAAATATTGCTCTAAAAATATTTATACAGCCAAAAATATAGGCTAATGAAATTATCTATGTTTAATGTCATTGGATAACAGTGATTGCAAATGGTATTATTCTGATAAAAAATTTCATTATGAACCACTCATTGAGACTTTCAATCTTGAATGATTTCTCATATTTGAGAATGTTAGCTATTGTAGAAACTCATTTTACATCTATAATAATTATATTGAGAACGTTCAAATAAATAAAAAATGCTATTCAATCTATGGTGATTAGTGAAAAGTGGCTTGCTATTGAGAAGATGGCATTGGGAAGGAAAGATATGTGAAAAAAAAGGTCTTAGATGATTTATGGTGGGATGATATATATTATATATATTTTGTCTTTCACTAATCCAATTTATGATATGTTGAGAAAGGTTGACATAGATAAATTATGTTTACATTTAATTTATGAGATGTGGGACTCTATGTTAGCAAAAATGAAATAAATTATATACATACATAAAAGAAATGCACATGATGAAGACTCAAATTTTTAGAGTATTGTCTTTACCATTCTTAAGGATAAGTGGAGTAAAAGCAACACACATCTTCAATGTTTGGCTCATTCATTAAATCCAAGATAAATTTGTCTATATCTTTTAAATTAGTTTTAATTTCTTAGATGATGAATAAATAATTTTATATTATTTATATTATTTGAAGGTATTCAAGTAAAGAATAGCTTTAAGAAAACCCTCAACCATCTCACCATAAAAATATTTAGAAGTTTCAAATATGAGAAAAATATTTTTGAAATGATATTTATCAAATAAGGAGGAGAGAAGAACGATTAATATAGAACTTGTAAAGTTTATTTTTTGTATATTTAGAGGATTTTGGTTATCAAGAATCCTTATTTGATAGATGGGGGATATATCTAAAAATGTGGTGGTTGATTCATGGAGCTTCAACACCGCTTCTTTAAATAATAATAATAAAACTTCCTGGTCAAAATTCATCTTCCTCTTGTTGTGAGAGAAATTGGAGCACATATATATTTATTAAACCTATAAAGAAAAAAAAAAAACTCCACAATGAACTAAATATTTGGTTTATGTACATACAAATCTTCGTCTTCTATCAAGGAAGACCCCACTTTATATGGTAGGTGATAACAAAATGTGAGATGTTGCTGGAGATGGGTTTGAGTCCCTTGATGATATGGTTATATTAGAGGTTGTAAATCTTTCTGTTGATGAACTAGAGTTGGAAGAAATAATATTCAATGATGAAGATATTGAAGGCCAAAGAAAAACTTTTGAAGCTAATCCTATCATTCCCTTTACTGAATAGTTGAAGCTTAATATTGTAAAAATAATTTTTTGCTTATATTTTTGTTGTTATAATAGACATTTTGTACAAAACATTTTATCTTATAAGTTGAATAAGTTATCATGATATTGATTTATTATTATTTATCTTTTTTAATATGATGTTACCTTTATATATATATATATATATATATATATATATATATATATATATATATATATATATATATATATATATATATACTATATTAAAAAAATATTATGTTGTATCCATGTCACACCCGTATCCTATATTTTAAAAAAATAATGTGTCTTGTATATGTGTCGCGATGTTCTTGTCTATGCATCATAGGTTCAGATGATCTTAAATTTAATTTCTGAAGTTTTTAACTTAGATATGCCTTGAGATTTTGATACGCAAGAGGGAGGGATACCTTGAGGGGCCCAGAGGAGAAATGATTCATTAGGTAAGGAGGAATCAACACTACAGAAAAATCACTCATTATCAACGAATTTTCAGTGGTGGATTCTTTGACGAATTACTTTGAAATATTTCTGACTAATTTGCAAGAAGATTTTTCATTAACTTTTCTGATGGATTTTAATAATTTATAAAAAATATCATTTATTATTAAATTAAATAATTAATAATTTAAAGATTATTTTAAATAATTGTTTATTTAATAATTTAATTTATTTATTTAATGAGAAAGTTTAATTAATTATTAATTTAATAAAATTTCAAAAAAAAATCAAATTAATTAAATTATTATAAAATTTTAATTAACTTCAAAATATCTGTTAGCTATAATATAAATAAAAAAAACTTATGGGGCGAAGGGGTATATATTTGAATCCCGCCATGTGCACGCACATGTCACGGGCAGGTGGGTTGTGGCTTGGGCAATGGGGCAAGCGTGCGAGGCTTGGGCAGTGGGCAGGAGGGCCAAGGTTGGCTTGGTAGCAGTCGAGCAGCCTGCTTGGATTTTTTTAATTTTTTTTAATTATTCTGCGACTTCTTTTCGCCGAAAAATATTTCTAAGCAGTTTTTTTTTTTTTTTATAGAAATTTTTATGGACGCGCGTTTTACTATCTAACAAAAATCCTCTGGAAAACTTTCAAATCCGTCGGAGAATGATAAATTTTTCGCAACAGAAAATCCGCCGGTTATACAAGATTTTCATGTAGTGCAAAGGAGCTATTAAAAAGTTTTCTAATTGTGATTTGATGTTTATGAATGTTTTAATCATTTAGGAAAGTTTTCTAATTGTCTTTATGATGTTTAGAAATGTTTTAATAATTTAGGAAAGTTAATTTCTATACAATAAATAATAAAGATCTAACTTACATTTCACTTAAGTTGAATTTGAAATAGAAAGATAAATTTTTTATCATAATAGCATATAGAGAAAAATTATGAAAATTCATTTATAATTCAAATTCGCTGGATTTTACACAAATAAGCAAATAATATATAGCTTAAAAAAGATAATTAAGGCTTGGTTTGGGATAACATTAATATAGTTTTACTTATTAGATCACAACCATAATTTTTATTTGACCACTTCTTCCAATAAATTTTTATATTATGAAGCTATTTTCTGCAACATCTTTCAAAAATGTTAACTTCTCCATAACAACTTTACGATTATCTTTATAAAAAATTGCAGTCATCCTAATCAGACCCTAAAAGAAATGGATGAGAAGACTAATTTATTTGGTGAGGAAGCAAAAAAAAAACTAGTAAAGCAAAGCATATATATTAAAAAACAAAAAGTAGATAGTATTACTATATGATCATATATATTTTATTACTTTTTCGTTGACTAGAAAGCTATTTTTCATGATAGCTTTAAAAAGTTAATTTTTATACAACAACTTTATAAAGCAATAAGAGAGTTGTCCCCAAAGATTGAAGTTATATGGCTTTAAATAAAATAAAACTTAGAGAAGAACCACAATTTCTATTTGGCCAATTTTTTTTAGTTTTTTTTTTTTAAAAAATTGTATTAGGAAATTGTTTTCTACAACAACTTTAAAAATTTATTTTTCTACAATAGTTTTATAATTAAAACAGTAAGAAAGCTGTCCCAAAAGAAGCTTTATTCGCCACAATGCTGGGATATCAAAGTTAGGGAGGTGAAGATGAAGGGTCGTGAACTCATGATTTCATGTTCATCACCTTCAAAGTGATAGGGAAGAAGATGAAGCATTATAGCTATAGTTAATGGTTGTTTTAGCATATTAGGGGATTCGAGTGCTGGAGAGATCGGGAGAAAAAAAAATTTCCGTCGACCAATTGGCCGGCAACCTAATCTCAGTTACATTTAATTGGAAAAGATGATGAATTAATGATATAATTTAATACGCATATAATACTTTTATGGGTTACAATTATAAGCATGTGATTGATATGCCGAAAATTAAATGAAATTAACAAGCAATTAAATGAATAGGTTAGATATGCGAATAATTAAATGAAATCAACAACCAAATAGATGAATAGGTTACAAAAAAGAATGAAGAGATATGATGAATGGCTAGGATTGAATATGAAAAAAAACATAAGCCACTTTTACAACAATTATAATATGAATATGTAAATTGATAGTTATGGTAAGGCAGAGAATTCATAAGAAATTAAATGAAATATTGATTGCAATGATGAATTGGATGGCCATGACAAAGAAAAATATAAATGCATAATAAATATTTCATATTAAAGAAAGATTAAAGACATTAAATGGATGAGAATTTCATAAGTTTTAAATAAAAATATCTTAGTCTTACATACATACGACAACCATAATATCAAGCCTTTATCTCACTATGTGGGGTCTTTTTTTTTCTCCATTGTGTCCTATTAAGAGTCATAACTTCATTTAAATCTAATAAATAAATTTTATTTATAGTACTTTTTAATTAAGTCTTTTTAGATATATATCTATTTTTTTTAATATATGATAGATCTAATGCAACTACTCTTCTAACCAGCTCATCGGAAAGTCGACATGACATGAATCCATAAATGCATAGTTTTGTATTAATTAAAATAAATTTATTATCTCAATTTATCTTGCATTTTAGGGAGGAAATAAGTTGAAATCTTGCATGCGTAATTTATTCTCTTTTTTGTGAATTTTCATGTAAATGGTATAATTGCATGTGCATGTTAATAAATTTTAAAATTTTGAATATACTATAAAATTTTAAATATTTTTAATTAATTCAAAATTTTATAAAGAGATCGAATAAATAAATTTTACACTTACAATTAATTGTAACAACACTTATATCCAGAAGAATGCACACTGAGGGCCCTAGTGGCACGAAAAATTATTATGTCCGGACAAATTATCGAAAATCTGGACAAATACCGAGCGATACTGAGTGTTGTACCGAGCACAGTACCGAGCGCCCAAATGACGTGGCGCTTTGTTATTGGTCTCTGGACACGTTCAGTGTCCGAAAACAATAATTACTCTAGTGGCACTGCCCCCACTAGTCAAATGAGTCACGCCTAATTAGTAGAGAAGTAGTTACCAAGTTATAATTTTAAATTTAAATATTTTCTAAATGAACTAATAATAGTATAATTATCATGCAAAATAATAATTTTATTACTAAAAAAACAAAAATAATAGTTTCTACAATTATAAATTTAAAACAATTTTTAAATTATACTCACATTTAAAATAAATTTAATTTACATTTAAATTTATAAATTTAATGTAAATTATTATTAATTTATGTTATATACTTATATATAATGTATATATTATGTATCAAATTTATTTGAATATTGCATACAAATTTTTTTCAAAAAAAATCCTCTTGAAAGTAATCTACCACATCATTTGTGAGGTTTTTCTTATGTTGTTTATATAGATTTCTTTCTTTCCATGAGGAAAGAGCTCACATTGGGAGGTGAAACCATGTGGATATAATTAATTAATGCTTATTATATAATTTTCAAAGTTTATTAACTAATATATTATATTTAAATTAATTTAATATTTAATAAAATATTTGTATTAAATTAAAGCTTTTAAATAAATTATGTGCTAAACCAACCGACTCTTAAGAAGGAGAAATTATTATATCCGGTCAAAAACCGAACGATCCGAATGTATACCGATGTTAGCCTCAAGATCATGATTTTTCATGGACACTAATTGGAAGTAAATTATGAAGATTTAATCACGCATAGTTTGATGAACATAAAGAATATTTATAGTACAATATTATAAAAAATGCAACTTACTATTTGTATTATTATCTTTATAAACTGAGAATGAAGAGCAAGCTAACGATGTTAGTTTTGACACAAAAAGATTTAGGAATTGAAAAAAGAAGAATATATTTCAAGCTTATATTGGTCAAGTTAACATTATGAATAATATTGATTGCATAAAAGCAAAGATTTGATGAATCAAAATCTTCATATTAGATTTGCTTTCGAAAGACCATCTGATCAAAATCATAGAGATTATCAAACACATTTAAATACCATTATAGATTGTATGTCTTTTCCTTTACATCAATCTAAAGATTTATTTTTTCTATAGAATTTATATTTTTAATAATAATGTATTAAAAAAAATTAAAATCTGCAATGATATTGGATGAGACCATGAGTTTTTATCAGCTAAAGACATAATTTTCTTCATCCATGAGTTTAAGTAAAACATTTAATAAGAACACTTATAGATTGGCATTTTAAAGGTAAGAATTATCTAATTTATGGATAGCGGTTATTACATTCATCCCTCCTTAAAGAAAATGTCATCCTCGATAATTAAAAATAATTATAGATAAAAGCATCTCATGTCCACTTATTTCTCCTAAGTTGTTTATCTTTTTGCTCGGTGCTTCTATTGTACTTTAACCATAAGGATTTGCTTATTTCTCAACTACTTAATATCAAAGGTCAGAATGCACTCAAGTTCTTCTTTTAAGTCAAATTAGGTTGCACTTTCAATTCGTCTTCAAGAACTCTTAGCTCCACATTTGATACTCATTTTATCACACAGACACATGGAAGACATTATGAATATCATACATGTGATCCAACAAAAATAATCAATAAGCATATTTACCAATTCATTCAATAACTTGAAATGGTCCAATGTTTCTAGGCCCAAGGGCTTAACTTACTATCATTTCCAAATCTCATTATAGGTAAAATGTCATTTTCCGTCAGAAAATGAGTAAAATCAGTTGGTAATTTATATTTATGGTGGATTTTCGATAAAAAAATTTTGACGGTAAGTCACGCTTTGGAAAAAAAAAACATACAAAAATCCTGTTGAAAATATTTATGGTGAATTTTTTGTCGGAAATTACTTAGGAAAAAAATAAAATTTAGCCCAAACGGGCCTGCAGCCTGTCCCGCAAACCTGGCCCGTAGCCGTCGCCCAACAATGAATCATGCCCACTTGATATCACAGTGGGCCCATGAACCCTCCTGCACTCCACTGGCTCGTGAACCACGCCCATCAGCGAGCCCGCGGGCCTGTGAAGTAGGCACGCCCGTGCAACTCCACCTGTGTTGCGTGGGGTTCAAACCCCGCCCACTTCAAACCAGCTCTATAAAATGAGTTGCGATGCATACAATATTATTTATGTTGCATTTTCTTAACTTAAATTATACTTTCTTAATAATTATTTTTAATACAGAATATGTTCATATTATTTAATCTATTTAATAATATCTATTAGATTACCTAATTAATTTATTTTAAGTAGTTAAATTAGCATAATAATAATTATTTAAACTTTCTTAATTATTTTAGTTTAATAATATTAAATTAAATTAAATTAATTTAACAAAATAAATAATTTTAAATATTTATAATAATTATTTTATACACATTTTAAAATCTGTTGGAAGTATTCTGTCGGAAATATTCGATTAGAGATCCGCCGGAAAATTCGCCATAAATTTTAACGAGAAATTTTGTTTGAAAGGATTTATTTCCGACTAACCTTGAATTAAATAAATCTCCAAGAAATTTTGTTTGAAATTAGCATTTTTTTTCTATAGTGACAATATCCACTCTAATCACTCTATTCATTGTTATATACTAACCTTGATCATACCAAATTAAATAAATCTCAAAGGGATAACTTGAAATTTAACTTTTAGAAAATTTATGCTTGGGGTGCTAAAATAAGCCCCTATTTCCATCCACAACCTTGAAGTGAATTTTTCACAATATAAGACTATCTAAGAATTTTGTAATAGATAACTGCATACAACTTGTTAAAATAGTTGCTATTTCCAGATTTTGCAACTTTTCCAAACATTATTGTTAATTAATCTCCCAATTTAGAAGATTTGTATTTGCTCTTGTGTTAACATTTCAGGAAAAAGTGACAATATCAAATTCAGAATAAGATACATTGTGAAATTTAGTTTGCTTCTTTGAAATTAAATTGAAAGGGAGTGAGAATTAGAATAAAAACATACACACACACATAAGGAGATCATAAAAATTTTAAGCTTGACGATTCTCTACGGGACGATCAGACAGTTATCTTATTCCATAGAACGAATAGGAAAGAAAATTTTCTGTCCTATTCGTCCGGGACGAAATTAATTATATCCAGGACGACATCCTGTAAAATTTTTCTAGATGAAATTAATTATCAGAAAAGAGTTTCTCTCTATAAAATTTTTACAGACGAAATTAATATGATCTGGTCTCTGTAAAATACCGAAATTAATTATTGTCAGACTTGCTCTCTGTAAAATTTTTTGGAAATTAAATCGTCTAGGACGATCTGGTCCTTAAAAATTTCGTCCAGACGAACCAATTTTCGCAAATTAACCGACTTAGAACGGTTTTCAGTTTTTTAAAGACCAAGAATACCGTTCGTACCGGACGAACTTATCTACGGGACGATCCTGTACAGCTTCCACTAGACATTTTTAATCATTTAAGTAAAATCTAAAATACAGAGCAGAGTTAAAAATCAATTTTTGGACGGTTTTTCATCTTTTGAATAAATTCCAAATTAGCCACCCAATCTTTTTGATTTGATTGCTCTTGAAAGAATTAAGGAGAGAGTTGAGAGATTCAAAGGAGGATTCCTACCAGTGGAGCGTGAAGGCTTCTATCAAAGGTGAATCTCTACTTGGATGATTACTTCACTCTTTTCTTTCTTCCTTCTAATTTGTGAGAAGCTAAAATCCGGTTCGCTGCCGACACTTTTAATTGAGTCTCTTCCCCTTGGAGAGTGTGAACAAAGGGTTTTCCTGAATGAAAGGACCTTTCCACTAAGGATTGTGTAAAAGGAACGGTGCCTGCCGACTGGGGATTGTGTAAAAGGAATTTTGCCGCAGCTGGTAGTGGTGAAAAGAGTGTGTTGTAAAGGCTTCTCCGCCTTGCTGTGGGTGCAAAAGGAGAGACACTATTGGTATTATCATAAAGGGTGCCTCTGGAGAGTGGATACTGGTTATAGACTACGAACCACTATAAATCTGGTGTCATTTACTACAGTTTTTAGATTTTATTTTTTCTTAAAAACTCTGTGGTTGAAAAACTTTTTCTACAAAACTTAAAAGAAACAATTTTATTTCGGTTCACTAAAAGAGGGCTTAAAATTTTTAAACTACCAATACCCCCCTCTTGGTAGCCTTTGGGACATTAACTTAGGCTTAACAACCTAATTATACAACTGAGCCAATTTCTCTATAAAATTAGTATATTTCATTGGAAAAAAAGTGCAGACTTCATTAGTCAATCCATAATTACCCAAATAGCATCGTGACCTTGCCATGATCTAGAAAAACACCCATAGTAATTTATTCCTATTTCCACTCAGTGATATATAATGGTTGCAATAAACCACTAGGTCTATGATGCTTAGCTTTCACTCTTTGATAAATCTCACACTTGGAGACAAATTCAACTACTTCATGCTTCAACCCTGACCACCAAAACATACTCCTCAAATCATGATGCATTTTATTACTTCATCGATGAATGGTACAACCAGAATAATAGGCTTCCTACAAAATCTCTTTTCTTAACTCATCAACAGAAGAAACCCACAACCTCCGCCCACAGAAAACAACACCTTCCTCATTAGATCATAATTCAAATTCTTTCTATATTTAATTTATTCCATCATCTTCAAATATTCTTCATTTACTTTCTAAGTTTCTTTAATCTTATCTTGTAATAAGGGTCACACAAACAATTGGGAAATAATCCCACCTACACATATGTAGGAAACATGACCTCTAACTCTAATCTCTCTATTTCTTTAATCAATACTTACTAAAAAAGACAACAAACTAATTGTTGATCCTATCGACTTCCTGCTTAATGCATCAATAACTACATTTGCTTTATTTGGTTGATAAATAATATATTGATCTTAGTCATTGATCAGCTCCAACCATTTCATTTGTATGAACTCTGGAGTGTGAGGAGAGTTTTTAGATGTTGAAGCATTATTTGACTTCTACTCTGATTATGACTATCCCTTTAAGTACGGATGGATTTTAGGTTTTCAATGATGCTTCATTAAAAGGATTATGATGTGTGTTGATGCAGTATGATAAAGTTATTGCATATGCATCTCGATGGTTAAAACTACATGAGAGGATCTATCTGAAATATTATCTTAAGTTAGCATATGTGGTATTTGCACTGAAGATTTAGAGGCACTACTTGTAAATAGTCATATGTGAGATTTCTACTGATCATCAAAATTTAAATTACAACTTCACTCAAAAGGAATTGAATTTATAACAGAGGAGATTGTTTGAGTTGACCAAATATTATAATTTATCTATTCAGTATCAGCCTAGTAAGACAAATGTGATAGTTGATGCTTTGAGTAGGAAGTTATCATGTACTTCTCTTTCATTGCTTATTTCTATAGACTTTATCATTCAAGATTTGGAGAAGCAAAGATTTAAGTGGTATTCACTGATACAACTCAAGGTTTGTTAGCTCAGATGATTATTCAACCAACCATATAAGAAAGAATTCAAGAAGTTAAAAAAATTTGATATAGAGTATCTCACGTTAAGTGGTTAGATTATGGCTGGTAAGACCTAAACCCTCTCCATCTAATGCATGTATCATTTTCTACAAAGCTAAATTATGGGTCTTTTCTATTAGTAATCTAAGAACTGAGATTATATGTGAGACACATTAATCAGGCTATACTATTTATCCAAAAAGTAGTAAGATGTACATAAATTTGAAATGTATATTTTGGTGTCCTAGATTAAAGAAGGATATAACATAGTTTATTTCAAAATGTGAGGCCTGTCAGTTAGTGAAGGCAGAGCATCAGCGATCAGGTGGTCTTTTATAATTGTTACATATCCTTGAGTGGAAATGGGAGGTGATAATATAATTGCTATGAGTTTTCCCAGATTGAGACATGGGCATGATGCCATCTGGGTTATAGTTAATCGACTGACAAAGTTAGTGTAATTCATTTTGATCTAATAGACTAATCCAGTTGATAGGTTATCATCGATATATACTTGATATATTATTAGATTATACAGGGTACCAAAGGTGATTATCTAATAGTTGATATTATCATATCATGATGGTTGGTTTGCCTCTAGGTTACGAAGATATATATGTAGAGATTAAGTATGAAATTACACTTCAGTATAACATTTCATTTGCAGGTAGATGATCATTATGAAAGGATTATTCAAGTATTATAGGATCTTTTGAAACTCTTTGTTTTAGACTTTGGTGGCAATTGGGAGGATCATATCCCACTAATAGGGTTTACATATAACAATAATTATCAATCAAGTATAGGCATGGCTTTTTAAAAAGTGATGTATTGGTAGAAGTGCAAAACCCTTTATCTT
Source organism: Dendrobium huoshanense (assembly GCA_016618105.1). Lineage (NCBI taxonomy): Eukaryota > Viridiplantae > Streptophyta > Magnoliopsida > Asparagales > Orchidaceae > Dendrobium > Dendrobium huoshanense. Next base: position 80,653,847 of record CM028343.1, on the reverse strand, counting down.
TGATAGAGCTCATTGATATACAATGATAGGATCAACTTTGATGGATCACACTATAATAAAGATTATTGTGATTAGAGAAATATTGAGAGCTGCATTGATAGGAAGAAGAAGTATTATGATCAGAACTACAAATTGGTGGAATTTCAATTTCATGATTTTAATTAAGTCAAAGTAAGTCCGATGAAAGATGTCAATATATTTGAAGGAATTAGTAAGCTGAGTCCAATGTTTATTAGACCGTTTGAGATAGTTTATAGGATTGGTAGTTCTGCTAATAAGTTATTATTACTTCATCACATGTCAGATATACACAATGTATTTTATGTATCTTCTTTGAGGAAGTGGGTATCTGATTATCTGCTAATGATATGAAGGTTCATCTGAGTCTTCATTATAGGGAAGAGCCAGATAAAATTGGGGAGCAAAAATAGATTTAGATGGTCTAGAGACCGATAAAGATGCTACTTGGGAGTAGGAAACTAAGATGAGACAAATGTATCTAGGTTTATTTTGACTTATTTTGGTCTAGAAATATCGAGGATGATATTTTTTTAAGGTGGGCAGATTGTTATAATTTAAAAATTTTCAAAGTTCTTTTTATCTATAATACTTAAAATTATTTTAGGAGTAATTATAAGTTTAAATTATAGATCATCTTCACCATAACATATATATTTTTTGTAATTTAGGTTCATTTTTTTTTCACAATTTTTGAGCATTAGAGCAATTTTTAAGAAATTGACCCCTGTCTATACAAGTGGGGGATTTGAGACCGTTAGGTGTCCATTTTACAAATCAATATTCTTTTATAAAATAAATCTAAAAACACTTAAGAAATTAGCCATTTTCTCTTAATCCATCAACCCATTTTCTCCATTCGGCTTAACAAAGAAAATAATTTGGGAAAACGAGAGAAAAGAAAGGAGAGAGAAGACGAACGCTAGGGTTTGGCGGTCATAGAGCCATTTTTGTCCGTCGGCCTAGTTGGGCTATTTATTCATCTTGAGGTAGGTTATGTTTAGCATATTTCAGTTTTAATAATTTGATATTTTTTTAGATTTTTTGGTTCAAAGTTGTATTTTCATAACCGAAAAATGAGGATAACTTTGTTTTCGTAAATTTTTTACCGCATAACCTTTTAAATGTTATAGATATTGAGATTATAAATATTTTGAGTATATTCTAAAAAAAAAATTTCTAGGTGATTTTAAAAAGCACTGATTTTTGTATATTCAAAAATTTATTTGATATCTAAAATTAGCACTTTAGTTTAATTAAAGTTTTAGAATGATATTTTACACAATTCCTGATACTTTGGTTATATTTTAAAATAGTAATTTAATGCTCAATAATGTTTTTGTTATCTATCGTTGAGGCAATTTGATAATTTTTAAATATAATATAATAATACTTAATTAATGAAATGCATTGAAAAATGTGAAAAATTTTGATGTGACATGATGTGATGTTATATCCGTGCTAGTGGGAAATCGAGATGATATTATGTTATATTGGTGTCAGTGGGAGACCAAGGGATTTTGTTATGCCGGCACTAGTGGGCGTCCAAGTGGGACTCTATTATGTTGAAGCCAACGGGCTACCGAAGTGAGATTATGTTAGGCCAGAGCTAGTGGACTACTGTGGTAGGATTATGGTAATAAAAATATATGAAAAATTGGGATTAAAGGTATATGCTTGAATTTTAACTTTTTGTACAATACTTCACTATATTATTACAACACAATATTTTTAATTCTTTTATTTTTAGCTATTGATTTTTATTTTAGGCTGTGATAGCTTACTAAGCCGTGTTAGCTCATTCAAATATTTTTACTTTTGTTTATAGGCTAGGGGAAGGGTAAGGAGTGAGCTGAGTAGTTTGAATAGTATGCTCCAATCTGTGTTATAGGTATACCCTTTGGTTTAATTAGTTTTACTTTTATAGGCTTGACATTTATTTGTTTATGTTATATGTTGTCAAGTGCTATTGTGGATACCAGAGTTTGTATATATTTTGGATGATACATAGAAAAAACTATTTTGAGATTTAGTTTTATGCTTTATATTATATTCAATAGTGGCTTTGTGTAATGTATACTTTGAAAAATTTATTTCAGTGCTTCTTCGATCAAATCTTTGAGTCAGTATTGTCACAATTGGACATGATATGACCTGTGTGATATCGGGTCATATCTAGTCAGGTTGTAACACCCCAAGTCCCAACCTCTTTTCCCTATAGCTTAAAATAACTCCTTAAGCCCCCCCTTATCTTTTCCTAGCTTCTCTTAGCTCAAAAAATCATCATTTGAGGGGAGAGAGAGAGAGAGAGAGAGAGAGAGAGAGAGAGAGAGAGAGAGAGAGAGAGAGAGAGAGAGAGAGAGAGAGAGAGAGAGAGAGAGAGAGAGAGAGAGAGAGGAGGGAAAATATAGAGAAAATGATAGTTTACCAATAACTTTCAATCTAGGGAAATATGGGCTTGAGATCCTCAAGGAAGATTTAGAGGACATAACCAGGAATCCATTGAGCCCAAAAATAGGAAAATCTATCCACCAGATAGAGGTATTTTCCCAATATAAGCTTAAAACTTCTTTCCAAAAGTGCTTTTTGAAAGGTTCTTTTCAAAGAAAACAAAAACTTCCCCACTCTTCATCTGAGTGTGGGGAAGCTATGTTTCAAATTTCATCTCATTTTGAGCATCCTACACAAAGTTATGAGCATTTGATGTTTTAGTTTGCTGGAGTTGCTTTGATAAAAAAAATCCTCTAATTAAATAATTCAATAAAATGACCAAACTTGTAAAAATCATAAGTATTTGTAGAAAACTCCAAATCACCCAAACTCAAACTTATTGGACTCGTCTCATCGTCTAGTATTTATGAAAAAATAATAAAACCTTCATAAATCAATGTAAATAAAAAAAGTCAACTTTTGGTCAAATTTAATTCATTAAAATGCATTAAACTTGTAAAAAATATAACTAATTATAGAAAACTCCAAATGACACAAACTCAAGAACATTAGACTCATCTCTAGGCCTAAGACTTTTGAAAAATAAAAAATTTCAAAACTTGAAGCAAATTAAAAGTTAAAATTTGGTCAAATATTATTAATTAAATAATTAAATATAGGTGAAAATTCAATAAATCATTAACTCAATGAACTAAATCAGATCAATAATGTTCACACTTCATATTCTATTAATGAAGTTTTTAGGCTTAACTACCTCGAACTGCGAGGCTACATGTCCAAGAAACCCTAGATCTTTGTGCCCGTTGTGACAAAGCCACAAATGAGTTGACAAATATAAGTGTTGAATCATAAAAATTAAAAATTAGTAATAACCAAAGATAGATATTACTACGTCAATCAATGAAATATTTAGGTTGAACTACCTCGAGCTGTTGGGCTACGTGTCTTAAGGAGTTCTTAGTCCTTGGGCACATTGTGAAAAATCTATGAATGAATTGATGGATGTAGTTGTTAAAATATATAACCTAATTCAATAATCTACAAACTAAATTAATTAAAAGTAGCCAACCAACCACTAAACTTAAATAAATAAGTAATTACTGGGTAATCCGAGCTCACAAGGTTATTAACTTTACCCCAAAGATGATGAAATAAACCTCATAACCCTAGTGTAAATAAAGGCAATTACTATTCAACTTAAATAACTCTTTAAATAAGTAATAAAGCACCTAACCTTTGAAGCCTTCGTGTCCTTGTGTTTGACTCCTTTTAAAAAGACAAAGGTGTATTGGATTGGAAGGTTTAAATGACTAATTAAAATATCTTAATCAATTAATCAATAGTCAACTTTAACAATTAAAATATACTCTAAAATAAATCTCAAAATATCAAACTATTAACACTTAAACTCAAACTAAAACTCCCTTAGCTTTCAACAAACCAAATTCAAGTTATGAAATTTCAAACAATAATAAACATAAGAAATATCCAAATCACAGAGCCTCTTACACACACTATAGATGCCTTGTTTAGACAGCTAACTCTAATTCTGGGCTAGGCCATTGTTCTTTTACATATGCTTTTCTCTGTGATGTGGATTTGTATATGAATGAATATTGGTTACTATAATTTGATGTAATTTATGATGCTTATGTTGTGATGCTTTTACTATGCTACTTTATGATATGATATGTATTGGGCATTTAGATTTTTCTAGGTTATGACAATCTGGATGGTTATTGCTACTCAAATCTCTATAGATGATCATACTATGCAATGCTATAATAAAAATGGGGATAAATAATAATTAAGCTTTAAAGTTAATCAAATTTTTTGCAAGTGCTTTCATTGCTTAGCTAAGACCCACTTAATTAAATAAAAGCATGGTCAAGCTTACAGGTTTCTAAAAAGTGAGCAAATAATTATGCTTATGTTTATAATGATTTTATATAAATTATTTCACTAACATGTAGTGAATTTAAGACTTTTTAAATTTTTAGTGTAAATTAATTAAAGGAGTTGTGAAAGCTTCTAAAGTAAGGCATTTCTCTAAAAGGTATGGGATCTAAAGAGAAAGAAACATCCTTCAATGGAGGATTGTTTTCATTTAGAATTTCAAATTAGGTAAACAAGAGAAGCTCGAAGATGAAAACTAAGCATAATTGAAGATGAAAATGCCTTGCTTTATAAAGACTTGCATAACTTTATAGGAGTATAATCCAAGTTGTTATTGGTGGAGCTTGATCATCTTTACTTTCAACAGACCCTGGGTTATAACTAAGTGGCACTTGTAACATAAACCTTAAAATTTTATACTTTGGTTGATGATGTATTTACACTGATTAAGTAATAAAAAGGTATGCTTTTCATAGGTTTCTTTTTTGTCTGTTCTTATACCTGTATTTCAATTAGGCTCTTGGGAATAAAAATTCTTTTACTCGTAATTTAATAAAATAAAGTTATAGTAATAAATAATATAAAAGCATAAATGCTTTAAAAAAATAAACCAGAGATCCTCCAAGATCGCATGCATATTAAAGCATTTTCTCCATCTTTATTTTAAATAATCCAACCTATGAGAATAAGTTGAACCTGGGGAAGTCTAGTCTTCTAAAAAATTAATTTGTAAGCCTTTTTTTTTAAAAAATTTTAAATATACATGATTTATGATATTTCAACTAGCATGTATTACATTAGAAATAAACTAAAATCAAAATTTAATTGCATTAAATTTTGAAGCATAAATACCATTCATAAGTATATGATCACTTAGGACTTTCTATAGATATTAGTCCTGAATTTCAAAAAGTTAAACATCAATCTACCCATCTTTCATAAAGATATGATGGCATGATTTTGTGATGATTAGGTGGCTTAGCTGGCTTTCCACTCTAGTTAGCTGTAAGTCCATAAATTCATACACCACACTTAGAAGAGGTTCGGGTTATTATTATATAGTGCCCAACTTAGATCTAGGTTTTGAGGCAGACCTTAAATCATATGTTCTCATTCTTCAGGAATATAATCTCAAATATCTAATAAAGTACTAACTCAAACATAAAATCTTCTCTCTAAATATTAAAACCCAACATAGAACATATTAGAGAGCTTCAGAGAAGTTCTATAATCTTAAATTGCTCCCTACTCTCTAATCCTTTTGGCTTCCGAAAAGAACTGTTCCAAATTGTTCCATTCCCCTTTGAAATTTCTTCACCTCTCATCCTTGTCTTAATCATTTAAATCCAAAGTAAATATTTGCCACTAGTTTAATCGAAAGTATTCTTACAAGATTTTTTTTTTTTATATGTGATTAACCATAAAGACGTATCTTTATGTGGAACCTCCAAGTCTAATTTAAAATGAAAGTAGACGATTTCATAAAAATTCTGTTTTATATTCAAATAGCTTTGTAAAATATCATTTTTAACCTTTCAAGGTGATATGATATTATCGTTGTTGTATTTGATAACAAAAATGGAGAATTTTAAAAAACCCACTTTCATATTTAAATATTATTTTAGATGACATTTTTGTCTTTCGAGATAGTATACTTTCTTCTATTTATATTTGACTATGAAAGAAAATGATTTACAAAACCCTATTCTTATATCTAAATCCGTTATAAAATATTATTTCTATCTTTTGAGATAGTATGCTATTCTCAATACTATATTTGACCACAAGAATAAGAGCATCTCAAATCTGTATGAATTGTAAACTCAAAATTTTATTTTCCCACAAGTATCAGTAACAATATCAAAATTAATATTCTCAATGCCAATCACAATAATAGTAATAGTAGTCACTAATCAGTAATAATAGTTAGTATCAATATAGTGTAAGCTATAATATCAATAGTAGTAAGGTGTAATTAATGATAATAATCATTATTAGTACAATATTTAGATATTTAAAAGAGGGAATATTAATCTTGCTCTTGCACTTATGACTCTCAGTCAATTGCCCCTTATAACTCTCAAGCAATGAACTCTTTATAGCTCCCCTTAAAATATGTGACAGATGTCTGACTCCTTATAACTCTCAATCAATCCCCAACTTCTTATAACTCACATCCACTAACTCTCACCAATGGACCATATGGATCTTGAGGATATCACATGGTGTTTTCATGCATATATTAATATATCATATTCGTACATCATATTAGATTTAAACTAGTAGTAATATTACATTCGTTCATAACTTAATTATATCAATCATTTCAATATATATTATATTACAATCTTATCATGTCAAATCGCAATACATCACTTTTCAACTCATTTTCAGTCTGCCTTTTTTCCTACTCATTTTACCCCAAAATTCATTTACACATATTTAAATGGTAAAAATGTAATAAAATCATATCATATGTTTCATAATAATCAAATCTATAACATATAAAATGTTATACATTGAAAGCTTACGAAATTAGAAGAATGCATTTTTGACAGATTTAGAATAGATTAATACGTATAAATTGAAATAATCAAAAATAGAAGAAACATGATCATTACTTATAATGAATAAAATAATTTTCATTACTTATAATGAATAAAATAATTTTCATAAAAGAAACGACAAATAAAAAATGCCCTGATTAACTCTTTCTCTCTTCCTCCTCTCTTCTTCCTCTTCCTTTCCCTCATCTCCTAGACCAAGCTAAGACAAAAAATGAGGGAGTGGGAGAGTGGAAAAGATTTATATTGTTAGTGGCCTAGCACTACAATGCTTAGACCCAACACCACAATGTTGTTCAAAGAATTCATAATTACTATAGAAACATAGACTCAAATGCCACAACAGCAGTTCTTATCACTATTGTGCTCTCAAATCTAGCATCATAGCGCTTACAAGCATAGCACCAAGGCGCTTTAGTTAAAATATAATTTTAAAATTTTATATTTTAAAATACATTTCATTTTCAGGTTGTTACATACCAGACTTAATCTGACCACTCAATTTCAGTTACTCTGAATCTAACTTATGAGCTTTCTGAATTCTTTCATGTAGAGTAGGATGAATAATTATATGAGCTAACAAATTCATATATGTATCCACCGATGCTACCTCTATATCTTGCTTCTCCAAATCTCAAAAAAAAAGTTTACAGAAGTGAGCAATGAAAGAGAAGCACCTAAAGACTTTTGGCTCAAAGCATATACCATAACATTTACCTTAACAAACTAATACTGATAAACATATCATAATCCTTGATCAACTCAATCCATCTCCTCTATCTCAAATTTAGATCCTTATGAGTATATATATACTTCAAACTCTGATGACCAGTTAAGATCTTGCATTTGACTCCGTACAAATTATTCATCCAAATCTTCAAATCAAATATAGCAGCTGTAAACTCCAGATCATGTGACGGTTAGTTTCTTTCTTATGGTGCCGAATGTTGGCCATTAAAAGAGAAGCATAATACTAAGTTAAGTGTCATAGAGATGAGGATGCTCAGGTGGATAAGTGGATTTACCCTTAGAGATGGGATATGAAATGAACATATACGTGAAAAGGTTGGAGTAGCTCTAGTGGAAGATAAAAATAGAGAGAGTCACCTTAGATGGTTTAGTCACATAAAATGGCGACCTTATGATGACCCGGTGAGGAAAGTAGAGGTATTAAATTTGACTTATATTAAGAAAGGTAGATGTAGATCTAAAAAGACTTTGTTAGAAAATATTAGAAATGATTTTTCTTTATTAGATTTAAATGAAAATTTGACTTTTAACATGACACAATGGAGAAAAAGGATTCATGTAGCTGACCCCACAGTGGGACAAAGGCATGATGTTATTGTTGTTGTATATTATTCAAATCTCTATAGTCGATACACATCTATAAGGTACCATCCTTCTTCTTAATAAATAATCCAGGTGTTTATCATGGAGACACACTATGACGAATGAAGCCTCTATCCACCAACTCTTAAAGATGTACTTTCAACTCCTAAAGGTCCTTAGGTGACATACGATACGAGGCCTTAAAGATCGAAGCGGTATCTAAAAAATATCTATATAAAATTCTACCTCTCTATCTGGAAATAAAGTCACTAACTCCTAAGGAAAGTCATATGAAAACTCCTGAACTATAAGGATACTACTCACATAAGTAGAAGAGACCCTCACATCTTTGACATATGCCAAAAACATTAGACCGCCTTTTCTCTAAATTCTATCCACTTATAGAGTAGAAATTAAATAAGAGAGAATGACCCTAATTCCTTGAAATATAAAGCTCTCATCATCTGATATAGAGTCTTTTTTTTTCAGACAATCGATCTATTCACCTAATTCCCTAAAATCAAAATACTGCTAACATATGAAAGAATGATTAACACCCGAATCAAATAAAATACGTTAAGGAGATGAAAAAATATAAGTCATACTTATAACAATATCTGAAGACATACTAGCCTCTAGCTACGTTAGATTGTAAACACATGGTTGTATTGGAGTCAAAGTAAAAGAACTCCCTATACCCTAGGAACCTTCACATTACTAACCTCTAACATCTGATCAACACTCTTGCCACCAGAAGCCTCAGAATATGATTAGGGTGGCACTATCCTTGGCCTACCCACTATCGATTATCAAGTACTTTCAATTCTCAAATCAAATATTTATCAAATCCAACCCACGGACACTCAAAAATTATGTATCTCTACTGACCACAATCAAAACATTAGCTAGCTGCTTGATAATACTAACCACTAGGCCTCATGTCATAATAATGGCATAATGGTACCCCATTGATTGAACCTCCAAAGTTGGCAACACTGCCTCTATCTAGTCTAGAAGAAACTACTATTGATTGTCTCTTCCTTATGAACTTAGCATGTCCAAACCTGCTCTTCTTTCCATAATGGCTATTGTCATCTATCTCACCGCTAAACCTCTTCATGTTAGTAGTCCATCATTGTTGAATAGCTATCAAATCATCCTATATCATCTACCAAATGAGCAAAATTTGTAATTCCCTACATCAATAACGAATGCCTCAATACATCCTGAAGTCACTCAAGAAATCAGTAACACTTCTCCTTAGAAGTACTAATCAACTGTGGGGTATACTTGGAGATAGCAGTAAATTCTATCTCATACTGCATCAATTTTAGAAAATATCTCTATAGCTATCTTCTAGTAGACAATGATATAAACCAAGTCTCGAATATCTCTATAAACTCCTCCCAAGTGATCAGAGTATTTGCACGACTCTAAAACTTCTCTCTTTGTTGGCCCAACTACTAGCATTCTGCCTCACCATCCAACATAAATATAGCTAAAACAACTATCATCTTAGGAGGATAATGCATCCCATCCAAAGTATTCTTTATCTTCATAAGCCAATCCTCAATTGTCTTGGGCTTAATAAGACCTAAAAGTTTGGAAGGTTATAATCTCATAAAATTTTGTAAATACCTATCAATGTCATCAGATTGACTACTAAAAACCTATATATGGACCTAACCTATTAGCTATACTACCTCAAAACTAATCATAAGAGTGGTACCCTGAACCTGAGCTGCCTGACTAAAGTTCTGATCGTTGGTCATAACTAGATCTGGATGAGATGGATCAACCATATTGAGCACATCTATATGCAACACTGTCTTATAAAAAATAAATAAAATGAGCACCCAAAATTATCCAAAATTATCTCACTCCTCTATAGATTAAATGCTATAACTCTATTATGATTCCTTTCTCTAATCGATGCTTTGATACCAAAAATCTTGTCATAACCTGACCCAATACCACACAAGTCATACCATGCCCACTCAAGATAAGAATCACAAACTAATCCCAAGATCAACTTGGATAAGTACAAAAAACTAAACTTCTAATTTATACGCACCACATAGTCACTACTAAATAAAAAAATAAAGCGAAAGACTAAATTTCAAAAATGTTTTTTTTTTTTTATTATCATCCATAAACATATAGATAATTTTAGGTATATCAAATGACATTGCTAGGGTAACAAATAGTATAATAAAAAAAAAAAAAAGTCAAGCAAGCAAAATAGAAATAGCCAAGATATACCAACAACACAGATTTGAGCATGCTAACAACTAAGTTCGTTCTATATCCTTTCCCAGACCTGAAAAATGAAAGCAAAAGTAGAAGTGAGTTAACATGACTTAGTAGGCTATCATAGTCTAAAACAAAAATCAATAGTTGAAATTTGAAAGATTGAAAATACTGTACTGTAATAATAAACTGAAGTATTATACTAAGAACTAAAATTAAAATAGATACTAATACTTATTGCATTTAAATAATTATTAGAATTATATTGAAACTGTCTAAAACATAAATAAATATCTTATAGCAAATTTCATATTTGGTCACAGGCTCAAATTTCCTTTACATATTTAATGGTTAGCAAAATATCTTCCCTGCCAACAAACTCTCTTCTCAATGCCAATAGAATCCCTTTTCTCCACCAATATTATTATTTTTTTTAGAGAATGTCAAGATTGTCATCCGACTCCAAAATCATAATAGCTCTTTAGACTTAAATTTCTCATATATGTATTAGTTAACATGATCCCTTCTTGTCACCAATTTTTATTTTTAATAGTTAACAAAATCTCTTCACTCTCCCAATATATTTTCATATTCCATTCAATATTCACATTTTTCAATGGATTATATTAAATAAAGTTTAAAAGGACTCCATTAAGAATTTGTCAAAATGCCTTAACAATAACCAACATAAAATCTTGCTCAGTAGGGTGTTTTTCTTTAAAAAACCAAATTATCATAAATTGGGTCTAACAACATCTAAAGCTTTAACTGAACTAAAATATTATTTTTAGAAGTCAAAATAAATTTCTAAATGGATAAGAATCATTATTTTTTAAATTTACTGAGTAGAAAATCTCAAATAAATATTGAAAACAACAAGAATAGACATAGTGATAATATATATAAGTTACACCGACAAAAGTTATCATAATTCGATAAAATTTTTGTAAAAACAAATTATAAATTTATTGAAGAAATCATAGAAACACTAAATTATTGAAAATTCAAATAGTCAAAATGTAACCTACCACGGTCTAAGAAATATTTAGAAATGGGTCGATGGCTAAAAATAACTAGAAGCGGCTCAATCAAACTTTCTCTCTTTATAAAATCCCTCTCTATCTCACACTAGGCTAGCTACCAAAATATTCAAATGGGTTTGAATAGTGGATTTGGTGATTTTCAATATTAAAATTCTATAGCACTATGACACCACACGGTGGTCGCCACAATGCTCCCTACAGAAATCACAGTACCACCACCCACGCCGCGTGCCAGAGCGCTGAATTAAATATATATTTTCCCCAGGCTTCAGCGTAGGAGCGTAAAAAAAATGTCAAGGAGCTCCAAGGAAAATTTAATTTTCAATATGCATTTCAACCCCTAAAATCTACTACATAACACATGCAGACCTTCATATGCACATTGAACACTCTCAAGCATGAGCAAAAGAATTCAATTGCATTAATATATAAAGTTACCTTACTTCTAATCAGGTCAAATTAGTTTAAACAGAACTCTGAATCTAGAGAAAATTATATTTAGAGAAGTAAAAGAAACTCTTAGCCATAGTTTGTACCACTATGAGTAACAAATTTGAAATAAATTTGAAGGATGAACTTAACTTCTTTCTTGTGCTTCTAGTGAAGCAAAAAAAAAAAAAGGCATATTTGCATATCAAATTAAGTGCATCGATGATTTAATAATAAAATTTGACATAAAATGTTGTAAGTCAATAGACACCTCCATGATTAAACCATTAAGAGGCAAGGAAGTCACATTGTTATATCTCTTCATTATTTAGAATCCCAACATTAATTTATTAAAAAATTCAAGCCTTCAAGCCACATTCTAAAGTAAATAAGAGCAAGAGCCTTCAAGCAAAATCATTTGGCAAGATGCCATGGAAGCATCAATATTTCATCGAGTATTTTCAAAATGCTAAGCACAATCATTTTTTGTTTAACAGAGCACAAAATGCACTTGTGTGTACTAACTAATGCGCTCATGACATGTTTATAATATATACATATGTTATGTGTATACAATATTAATTTAATCAACTTAAACTACATCAAGTAATAAGTGGTGACAAATATAATGATGCATTCAATGATAATAAATGTCATACATTCAAAAGCCTAAAAAAAATAAAACCAAAAAGAATAAAGTGATAAAAAAATAGTTAAAAATCAAGAATACTCGAGAGATAGATATGATAAGCAAGAAAATGAGAGATGAGTGCAGTGTGAAGCTATGTAGAGTGCATGAATATGATCTATTGAGAAGCATGCAAAGGACACACAAATAAGCTTTCTTTTAAAAATGTGACCAAAAAGTTGATGGCACCAGCAACAAGAACCAATGAGAAGTATATAAGAAAGTTAGCAGGCAAGGCATGGTAAAGTGAAGCGCCAAGAAGCAACTAACACATATAGGAGAGAACGAAGAACCATCGAGTAACACCTCAATGACAATTAAAACGAATGAGGAGAAGCAAACACTTGTGTCCTAGACGTGTTAAAATTTAAAATTGAACAAAAAAATTTAAACTAGGATTTCAATTTGAGTTTGATCCAAGCATGTGGTGCAAAATCTTAACAAGACAAAGAGGCATGATGCACACGATTTACCATGAGCTTGCACATAACATGCTAGTGATGCAAATAGCAAGTCCATTACTTCACTTGCTTCTATAACATTATTTTCACAACAACCAAACTACTATAAGAATGTGTTTTTTCTTAACTTTGGTACTATGTTTTGAAAGCTGATAAGCGATTAAGCATTTCAGCATTTCACAAGAAACAGAGACATGAGAAGAAAGATGACAGCAAGAATTAGATGAAGAATCATGCTATGGACGGGACTACCATTGAACCCGATGTAAAGAGGAAATAGAGAGCATGATTCTTCATGGATAGGTGGGACTCTACCTGCTCACCAAACTCTCTCCATGGACTCCGTTCTCCAATATGGACTCGGTTACCTCAGCTCCCCCTGATCTATTGGGACATCAACAACATCACCCGTATTGCCAACTCACTTGGGGAGCCGTTATGGATGGACTCGCATATGAGCAAGTGGGGGCGGTCATCTATCGCTCGCATTTGTGTTAGGATTGACCTATCGTAAAAGCTCCTTTCGGGAGTGTGGATCAACGACATTCATGGCAGATTCTTTCAGCGCGTGGAGTACGAAGGCCTCTCTAACTTCTGTTTTGATTGCGGGGCCATTGGCCACCTTAGGGGCAGTTGCACGTCCAAAAATCAAGTTAGGGGGCCATCCTCAACTAGTGGACACGCTCCACAGCCCGCCAAAGCTCCTCCTAAAGGACTTCCCGTGACTAATCCCCCGCCTAAGCCAGGAATGCCATCTTCGGATGGCCTTATTGGCCGTGAAGTGCAGGATGAGGACTCATTGGGGACCTGGAATCTTGTGACTCGAAAGAAGAGGAACAAATTAAAATCCACGTTGGAGCCCCTACTCAAGTTCATAACAAGGGGATCAAGACTAGACAACCGTCGCAGCCCTCTCATACCGAACTTCAACACATGGAAGAGATCTCCAAGAGGATAATCGACCCTAGCGGCAAAGCACCTTCTGAGCAGAGTGTTACCTTCAATGTCATGAGGTCAGAATAAGATGTGCCCTCCTTAACAGTTAATCTTTCCAAGCGACAACCCAATACTTCGAAGACTTTTTTGGAGAAGCAGCTTCTCCACTTGGTACTCATTGCCACTCTGCCTAGGAAGCGGCGAAAGAATCTACAAGACGACACTGGCGGGGACTTCGTCCCCTTTGAGGAACAATGAGGCCTTACCTTATTACATGGCCTAGGGTGCTAGGGGTGCTTATATAGCTACCGGAGCAATGGGATATCTCTCAGCCTCCGGGATGTTTTAACCCCTCTTTAGGTATCTCCCCCCTCTGGAGCTGTTCCTTAAGCATCTTTGGGACTTCTAGGACATGTATTTGGGGTAGGCCTCCTTGGGAATCAAAGGGGCTTTTCCTTGCTCTATTTGCTTTTGTTTTGAGTTATCATACTTGTATGGTCTTATTTAGCGGTTTAGTTCTTCCCACTTTTGTTTTTGTTTTGGCTAGGGAAGACAGTCTTAGTCCCATACTTTGTATACTTTTTCTTTCTCGTTGAACAATGCAATATGCAATATTCAGCTTTATTTCCTCTTTACATTAGTATTTATAGATTTTCATACATGTATTGATCGTATATTAGAAATAGAAAAAGCGGTTGAATGCGTTTGATCATAATTGAAATAATGGCTGGCACAGTTTTGCTGAGTTGGCAATTTCCCTATTTGCTTGTCTGTTAACATCTCCCTACAAACTAATGGCGCTATGGGGACTGTCAGTTTGTTTGCAAGAAGGTGAAACCGAGAGATAAACAATGGCTTGGTCATTAAATCTGCAATTTGATCCTTTGAAGCAATATGATGCACCTGTATGGTTTGATTTTTAATACATTCTAGTATGTAATGACAATCAATTTCTATATGTTTAGTTCTTGCGTGGTAATCAGGATTATTAGCTAAAGAAATCGCTGAAGTGTTGTCACAATATAATTTTGTTGGTTGAAGTTGCAAGCAATCAAGTTCTTGAAGCAATCTTCGAAGCCAAATAATTTCAGTTGCTGTAGATGCTATGGCTTTGTATTCCGCTTTGGTGGATGACCTTGCAATGGTTAATTGCTTCTTTGTACACCAGGAGATGGGTGTGGAGCTTAAGAAATTGCAATATCTTATTGTCGATTTCTGGTCTTGATGATTTTCTGCCTAGTCCGAGTCCGTATAGGATCTTAATATGAGAGAGTATGCTGTAATTGGTAAACCGACATGTATGGAACCACGCAAATATCTGAGAATTCGTTTGAGGGAGTCAAAATTGTCATTTGTTGGATGGTGCATATGTTGGCAGGCTTTGTTAACAGCATATGAGATATCGGGTCATGTAAGTGTGAGATACTGGAGTGCTCCCATGAGTTGACGATAAAGTTTTGGATTGGAAAATGTAGATGAATTTGTTATATATATGGTTTTGAGGCTCATAGGTGTTGAAACAACCTTGCTATTTGACATTCCTGTACGCTCTAAAATGCTCTCGGCATATCATGCCTGATGTAGAGTGAGCCCTGTTGAAGTCTTCTCAGCAGTTATACCCAGAGACTGCTTGAGAAAACCCAGATTCCTCATTTTAAATTTCTGGTTTAGTTTGTTCAAGAGTGTAGTGATCAAGGAGTTGTTGTTACCGATTATTATGATGTCATTAACATACACCAAGAAGTATATGATGTCCCCATTGTGTTTGTAAATTAGTAATGAGGAATCCGAGTGATTGGTAGTAAAATTCTGCTCATGGAGAAACCCAATTAAGGTCTCAAACCACTGTCGTGGAGCTTGCTTGAGAACATATATTGCCTTTTTGAGTTTACAAACATGAATGGGATAGTTTTCGTCGATGAAACCAATCGGTTGCTTCATGTATACAATATCAGAGAGCTGTTCGTGTAAAAATGTGTTCGATACATCTAGTTGATATATGAACCAGTTAGGATGTAAGGAAAGGACAAGCAATAAGCGTACCGCAGATATCTTAGCAACTGGGCTAAATGTTTCTTTGTAATCCCATCCATGTGTTGATGATAGCCTAATGCAACCAGTCTTGCCTTGTGATGAGCAAGAGTGTCATCCGAGTTATATTTGGATTTGAATGTCCATTTGCAACCAATTGGGTTTTGATCTGAGGAAAGGGTATTAATTCCCATGTGCCTTGTGATTGTAGAGCTTGAAACTCTTGTGACATAACTTCTCTCCAATGTGCATACTTAGCACTTGCATATATGTGACCAGATCATCATTATTGAGCTGATGTGTGAGATCATGTATCTATTTTGGTCGAAGATGACCTGTCTGAAAATGAGTTCTCATGGGATGGTGCTGGACCTTTGCTGGTGATGGAGGTGTTGATGGTGTATGGGGGCTGGAAGTAAAATTCGGTGGGTTGGTAATTGGCTGCACATTGTATGGTGAGGTGGCTGGTGGAGGTAATACTGAAGTTGTTTTTCTGGACTGTAGATTTTGATAAGTTGTTGTAGGAACTAAGAGAAGAGGGGGAATGTTGCTAAATTTGGGTTGCATTACAGGTTGAGTGATGTGTGATGAAGTGTGCTTAAATGGAAAGGCTTTTTCATTGAATATAACGTGTCTAGATACATATACACAGTTTGTTAAAGGATCTAAGCATATGCATCCTTTTTGTGCTTGAGCATAACCAATGAACACACACTGTTTGGATAGGGGAGATTAATTTTGATTTAGTGTATGGTCTCAACCATGGGTAGCATAGACATCCAAAAATTTTTAAGTGTGTATAAGTGGGAGGTTTGTTATTTAGCTTTTCAAATGGTGTTTTGTTATGTAGAATAGATGTGGATAGTCTATTGAGTAGATAAATTGTTGTGTGTAATGCTTCAACCCATAATGAATGAGGGGAATTAGAATGAATCAGCAAAGTTCTCAGCGTTTCAATGATGTGATGATTTTTCCTCTCAGCAACACCATTCTGAGAGGGAGTATATGGGCATGTGAATTGATTATTGAGGCCACGGTTGATGCAGTAAGTTTTGAATGTATGGTTTAGATACTCTCTGCCACCATCTGTTCTAATAGTTTGAATTTTTTATTAAACTGACATTGGATGTTTTGGTGAAAGTTTATGAAAGTAGAAGTAACATCAGCTTTCTGCATCAAAGGAAAGACCCAACAATATCTAGTGTAGTCCTCAATAAATGACACATAGTATCTGTGACCTTGTACAGAGGTAGATCGAGATGGCCCCCAAACATCGGAACGTACTAATTGAAATTGTTGTTTGGTGGAGGTGGCGGATTTATGAAACGGTAACTATCTACTCTTGGCAAGACAACATGTATTACATGTTTTGGATAGAGTAGTACAAATATGAGGATAACTGTGAGCTAATAGACATAGAGTAGTGGTGTTAGGATGCCCAAGTCGAGAGTGCCAAAGGACAGGAACAATTTCAGCAGAATGCAGAGCTAGTTGAGGAGAAGTGGCTTGCACTTTGTACAACCCATTATGGCAGGGTCCGTGAAGTAGAAGACGCTGAGTCCTCGAATCCTTTATTTGATACCCGTCGGATGAGAAGGATATGATACAGTTGTTGTCAGTGATGAGCTGATGTACTGAGAGAAGATTGAAAGAGAGATTCAGCACATGATGAAGTTTGTGTAGATAAAGGTTACCTGTGGGTGTGGGTAGAATGTCGTGACCAGTATTTTGAATGGAAAGTTGATGTCCATTTCCAACGACCACCTGAGAACTGCCAGTATACAGTTCAATTGTACTTAGTTGAGATGAATCTGCTGTGTGGTGCGTCGGCGCTCCGCTCTCAAGAAACCAATCTGTTTGAGGATTCACACCAGAGAAGCTGAGCAGTGTAGCATTATGTCCTATATCATTATAGGTAGGATCGTTTCTATACCAGCAATGAATAACTGAGTGACCTGCTTTGTTGCATATTTGACATATAGTATTGCGGTGCAGGTTTGTCTTCTCTGTCTCCTCTTCCAGATGATGGATTCGGTCGGCAACCTCTATATCCTCCTGAATTATTGTTTTGTCCTCTTCCTCGACAAAGAGGAGCAGCAAGGGCCATGGAACTGTCTGATAAATTTAGAGACTGAAGATCCCGTGCGGTCTCATTTGTCTGGATTTGTTCTTCACTACACAACAGGCTGTAGAGATCATCTAAGTTGATCAGTTGCAGATTGGTTCTTATCGTCTTTTTAAACGACTGATATGATAATGGGAGTCCATTTAAGGTATAAAGGATCACGTCTTCAGAGTCGATCGTATGTCCTGTTGCTGCTATATCATCTACTTTCGATTTCACCTCAAGAAGGTACTGAATCATTGTTTTATTGCCTTTGGACAGATGATGAAGTTCATTTTTCAGTTGGATGATCCGGGATCGGCAGGTAGCTTGGAGACAGTGAGCAAGAGTGGTCTAAATCTCCTGACAATGTTCAAGAGTAAGAACGTAAGGTAGAATAGACGGTGAAAATACCGAATACAGAGCAACTGCAAGATTCTGATCAATGAGAATCCAGTTGTTGTGCGCCATCATGTCGCTGGTGGTCGACGATGCATCTGATGCAAATGGTTGTTGTGGGCGGGTGCAGGTTCCATCGATAAATCCTCTGAATCCATTGGTAGTGAAAACCTTCTCGACTTGACACTTCCAGATTGGATAGTTTTCAGCCGTTAATGGATTGGGAACAAGGTTCTTGATGTTGCTCATAAAAAACTTAAGTTGAGGTGGGATATTTATGGTGGTAACCAAGGAGTTTGATGCTATTGTTTGAGATTGAGTAGAAGAGGCTGTCATTGCTTTCTGACAGGAAGATCAAGATGAGTAAAGGAAAAAAAAAAATTCTTCAACTTCAATTTATTCTGGCTCTGATACCACGAAAGCTGATATGCGATTAAGCTTTTCAACATTTCATCAAGAAACAGAGACATGAGAAGAAAAGATGACAACAAGAATTAGATGAAGAATCATGCTCTCTATTTCCTCTTTACATCGGTATTTATAGATTTTCATACAGGTATTGATCGTACATTAAAAATAGAAAAAGCGGCTGAATGCGTTTGATCGTAACTGAAATAACGGCTGGCTCAGTTTTGCTGAGTTGGCAATTTTCCTGTTTGCTTGTCTGTTAACATGTTTTTCATACTTTAGATTTGTTGCATTGAAATACATAATATTTGTTATTTTGTATCATTTGTATTGGGTAGCACTCTAGAATTTACTTTACATTGTTTCTGAATTTACTTTACACATTCTTTTGATTGTTATGTGTAAGCTCATAACAATAGAAATATTCAAGTAATAGCCAAATAGCTCAGAGAATTTTGGACATTTAATAGTTTCTTTGTAAAATGCCATCAGAATCATAAAAAATAGCTTAAAAACTTATTTTTAAGTACAAAACATCATGCAACTCCATTTTGAGCAAATCAAATATCATACAACAAATTTCTCCTCATCCAACCCTGGCACTGCCACATCCTCCCTCATCAGCTCACCATAACCCTTCCCCACACAAGCACCAGCCTGCGCAAAGAGCTCGACTACAGCTGGAAGCTTCCCATAATACCTCCTCAGGTCATGCACAAGTAATTCACCGCCAATATGAAGCCCATGAACATGCCACACATAAACCGGTGGCACCAAATCATCAATGGTTGCCTCCTGCCAAGCATGCTGTCCAGCTCGCATTTGATGCTTGTATGCCTGGCAAATTCTTGCACGGTGTCCCTTCGGACCTACTTGGACCTCAGGACAATACCCGCAAGTTTGAACTGTGTATGTTCGCATGAGCTGTATGGCACCTAACCTCATTTTCTCCCATGCAATCATCCCTCGCAGTGCAATATCTGCAGTTGTTGTCAATGGAATATCAGGTAGAATGGGGAAACAATCCAAAAAAGAGTTATGGTACTTAGAAAGGTTCTTAGCTAAAGCATACAGAACAAATATATTAGTCATTATGATATATCAAACATAACAGACTACATAAAGTCCTTCTATCATCAATTCTTCGATAATATCATCTTCATCTAGATGCAGTACTTTTTTGATGCTATCCAAATCATTGTCTTGCAACTTTACAGAAAATAACCCAACACCACCTAGTTTACTCTTCCGATTGTTTTAATATTTTTTAGTATGCATTTTGCAAAACACTCCCGCCCACCCAACGCGTCCCACACGCAAAACCATTTGTATTAGTTAAATGTTCCTAAGAACTAATTGATCATTACAAAAATAAAGCCATATGTAAGTGCTACTTTACTTCCCCTTCCTCTATCTCTCCCTACATATTGGTATCTTTTAATCTTTTTCATAGCTTTTATTTTGCTCATACACTCTTTCATATATTCAATAATGGTGTTCTCAAATGGGTTAGTAGTTCGACCATGGTCAAGGCTCCCTATGTTGCACAGAATCAAAAGGTGAAGCTGTTGGCCCTATAGCTGTTTGACAGCATCACCATGAGGCCAATTGCTAGTCATGGTGGTAAAGTATTAGCTTCCTTCCTCTCCTCTTTCCTATAGAAACCCTAATTTGGTTCTTGATTTAGAACATAACAACCATTTGGTCCACTTGTGAGAATTGCATCATTGTTGTGGAGGGAGTTTCCTTTGCTTGCTTCTTGAGGCAATGGAACAGATAACGGCTCCCATGAATGCCATGCCATGATTGAGAAATCGACAAAATACGGGGAATCAAATGGGTTAGGCCAATAAAAAGAAATTCTTAGAAAACAATTTGCTTTGAGGCAAGAAATTTTCTAGGCCAACCTTGAAGATCTTTGTTAGCCGAGAAAGATGGAGTACTGCAATGTATGCTATCCTTCTTCCTCAACCAAAATCCATGTGGCTCAATATCTTTACCACTAGAATAGTCTCGTGGAAACTTCCGCTCAAAATCTATCAGCTTTCCTGCAATATTATAAACAGGATAAATTCTTCGCTTTGTAGGATACTCAGATATATCCATACCTGCCTGCACACACAATTCCACAACGGCAGGAATTCTATCAACTTGAAGCCTTTCCTCATGAGAAACTGCTCTGCCCAATCTATCATAAAGATGGAAGGAGTCAATAGCCGGTAGTACATGCTCAGTTCCTCCAGGAACCCAGCAATGCTCTTTTGTTGGAAGACTCCCGGCAACATCGCAAGTGCGTATTTGATGTGGAAACTTTCCAACATAAACTTCTTCACACACTCTGCATTAAAGCTGTTTTACTCATCAAATTATGATATTAAAGATATAATTTTCCAGCGATTAGTTAGTATTCTCATATTTTTTGTAAGATGCAAAAATAAAACAATCAAAATTTAAACTATCTCCTGCAAGCTGCATAAATATGTAAGTTTATGAGAAATTAAGAGATATGCATGCTGTTAGCACTCATTACACCTGCATACATCTTTGTGTTGGACCACTATCTGCAGCACCTTTACACAGAGGATATTCTGCTCCATATACTCGCAGATATTAACGGCTTGTACAGAAGCTGTCCCCTGCCTTTCTCTTTATTTATGCACACTGTTCTATGAAAGACATATATGAAAATATACAAATTGCTACAGTAAAACTATCTCTTCTTCTTCCTGCTTCTCTTGTTTTCTCTGTTTAAATCTTCCTTGCAGGTATTAAGCTTAAGCATCAGATTAAGCTTCTTTATGGTATCAGAGCTATTGCTTCATCAACATACGTATGGCGAATCAAGACTCTTCTTCTTCTACAACTGTTCCTCCTGTAGGAAACGTCGCTGCAACTCCGGCGACATCTATATCGGCATCCATGGCTGAATTCACGATTCCAGCTCCATTAAAATTTTTAATGTCTAATCTTCAATCTATTGTTAGGGTACAGCTTTCAAATGAAAACTATGCTTTGTGGTGTTTACAAATCAGTAGACTGTTTGCAGCCAATGGTTTTGACGGCTATCTCTCAGGCCAACGAGTTTGTCCTAGCGGGTTGTCCACCGACCCTGAATACAAACTCTGGCAGCTTGTTGATCAGAATCTGGTATCAGCATTGCTCTCAACAATCTCCCCTTCGGTACTCCCATATGTGCTGCATCTCTCAACCGCACATGAAATATGGAGCACATTGGCTAGCAGACTTCAACCGACGAACAGGTCACGCGTAATCCAGCTCAAAAATGAGCTTCACAATATTCAAATGAGAGATTCAACAATGACGCAATATCTAGCTCAAGTAAAAACGATTGTGGATAATATAGCGGCAGCAGGATCTCGGATAGAATCCGAAGACATCATAATGTACATTCTTAATGGGCTACCAGCACCATACAATCCATTTAAAAGCTCTATTCGCACGTCTCAACTTCCTGTAAGCCTGGAGACATTGTATTCGCTCTTATGTAGCGAAGAAATAAATCTGCAGAATGAGCTTCGACGAGACGCTCAGCCATCATCAGAGAATATGGCTTTTTATTCCAATCAGACGACTCGTGGTAGACAGAACAGGGGACGTGGAAGTTTCTCTCACAGCAGGGGTAGAGGAACAGGCTCAAGACAGCAAAGTAATGCTATTCGACCTCAAACTACTACATCAAATGCTAGTCCCACATGTCAGATCTGTGCAAAGAACGGTCACACTGCTGTAAATTGCTGGTATCGCTACTCAGCGCCACCTGCGGAACCCAGTCGTGCTCTGTTTACTCAGCCGACGCAAAACAACTCAACTGCTGAATGGATATTGGACTCTGGTGCAACAAGTCATCTCACAGCCGACTCCCAAACTCTACAGCAACCCACTGCTTATGCCGGATCAGACACCGTTTCAATTGCAAATGGAAACACACTGCCAATTCAGCACCAAGGACAAGGCCTTCTACCTCTACCGAATACTCCTCGTAAGCTCTACCTTCAAAACATCCTTCATGTTTCGGCTTTATCCCATAATTTGCTATCCATTCATAAACTGACCACTGACAATAACTGCTCAATCTCTTTTGATCCTCATGGTTATACTATTCAGGATCTAACGGACCACCAAATCCTTCTTCGTGGTCGAACTCGTAATGGACTCTACTCTATCTTCACTCCCAAAATCAAGACATCTCCGACTGCCTTGAAATGCATTACTGAATCTCGAAGCTCACCGTGGCATGCTCGACTCGGTCACCCTCATCATCGTGTTTTACAAGTGTTAGCCAAACTTGTTCCATCTATATGTATCCCATCTAGTTCGTTCTTGTGTCGTTCATGTAATGTGGGTAAAAGCCACAAGTTACCTTTTGTATCTAGTACCACTACTACTTATACGCCTTTCTCTGTTGTTCACACCGACGTTTGGGGTCCTTCCCCCGTCGCATCTATTAATGGACATCGTTACTTTGTTACCTTCATAGATACTTATTCTCGATTTTGTTGGATTTACTTAATGCATTCTAAAGATCAGACATTCTCTAAATTTACTCATTTCAACAATTTAATTAACAATATTTTCAAAACTACAATCAAAATTTTACGTTCTGATGGTGGTGGTGAATTCAACAATAACATCTTCAGCAACTATCTCTCATCTCATGGCATTATCCACCAATTAACTTGTCCTTATACACCTGAGCAAAATGGTTTAGCGGAAAGAAAGAATCGTCATCTACTCGACATTGCTAGAACTCTTCTTCATAATGCCAACCTCCCGAATCTTTTCTGGGCTGAAGCAATTCTCACGGCTAATTATCTTATAAATCGTCTACCAACCAAAGCTGCAAATCTTCAAATTCCTTATCAACTCCTTCATGGAAAATTACCTAACTATGATCATCTTCGAACATTTGGTTGCTTGTGCTATCCATGGCTCCAACCCCTTACCACAAACAAGCTTCAACCTCGCTCACAAGACTGTCTCTTCCTTGGCTATTCCCCTTCTCAAAAGGGATATCAATGCTATAATCTCAAAACTCACAAAATTCATGTATCACGCCATGTTGTTTTTTATGAAAATCAATTTCCTTACATGACCCCTCCCTCTACGCCTACTATCCACAACAACGATAACTCCACCTCTCCCTTCTTACTTGTTCCTACATCCACTATATATCCATCTTCTACCAAACAGAATCCTGCTACCCTCCCTACTCCAGTTAATAACTCCTCCCCAATAAATCCTCTCATTTCTCCTACTAATTCATCACATTCATCTACTTCCATTCCTACTTCCTCACCTATATCATCTCCTCATTCTCCAGTTCATCAAATGCAGACTCGCTCCAAAACCGGTCATCTCAAACCCAAAGTTATATTTGACTTATCAGCTGTTACCTCTCCCTCATCTACTCCTACTTCGTATACTGCAGCAAGCAAATTTCCTCATTGGCGGGCTGCCATGTCTAAAGAATTCCTTGCCCTTCAACAGCAGTCCACTTGGTCCTTAACTCCACCTCCCACTCACGGTCAAGTCCTTGGTTGCAAATGGTTGTTCAAAACTAAACTTCTTCCAAACGGTCAAGTGTCCACTCATAAAGCTCGTCTTGTAGCTCAAGGGTTTGCTCAAGAATATGGAATCAATTATACAGAGACATTTAGCCCAGTTGCTAAAATGCCTACAGTGCGCATTCTACTTACTATTGCTCTCACCCGTGCCTGGCCGATTCTACAGTTTGATATATCCAATGCTTTCTTACATGGTGATCTCCCTGACACAGTGTATATGAAACAACCACCTGGTTTCGTGGATGAGCAGTTTCCACATTATGTGTGCAAATTACAAAAGTCTTTGTATGGTCTCAAACAAGCACCCCGACAGTGGTTTGATAAACTGACTACCTCTCTCAAAACTTTTGGATTTACTATTAGCAAATCAGATCCTTCCTTACTGATTTACAGCCGAGAGCATATTTCTCTATATCTTCTTATTTATGTCGATGATCTGCTACTTACTGGAAATGATCCATCTACTGTACAGTTACTTATTCACAAACTCAAAACTGATTTCTCCTTAAAAGAGCTGGGATCAATTTCAACATTTCTCGAAATTCAAGTTCAGCACACTCCTCAGGGTCTGTTCCTACAACAAAGTCGGTATGCTGAAAATCTACTACAGCTATCAGGATTTACGGATTGCCGTCCGGTCTCAACACCTTCTACTCACAAGCCTCCTGCTCTTCAAGATGCTGATCAACCATTCCCTGATCCCACCTTGTATCGCAAATTAGCAGGATCTCTCATGTATCTTACAGTTACACGGCCGGATATAGCCTTTGCTACAAACCACATCTGTCAGTTCATGCATAAGCCGTCCAACCAGCATTTCCTTCTACTTAAGCGTCTATTGCGCTATATCAAGGGCACAATTCATTTCGGTTTATCAATCTCCCCAGGAGACTTACAACTCAGTACATATGTTGATACTGATTGGGCTGCTGACAAAGCTGATCGTAAATCAGTTTCGGGTATTTGCTCATTTCTCGGTTCCACATTAATCTCCTGGCAGGTCAAGAAACAAACCACTGTTGCAAAATCATCCACAGAGGCCGAATATCGTGCATTATCTACAGCCACGTCGGATGTAATCTGGTTACGTCGGCTTCTTCAGGAATTTAACGCCTCTCAGCTTGCTGCTACACCAATCTATTGTGACAATACCTCAGCAATTGCTCTCGCTCACAATCCAGTTTTCCATGCACGTACAAAACATATTGAGCTTGATTATCACTTTATCAGTGATCATCTCCGATCCTCTGCAATTCAAGTCCTACACATTCATTCACTAGATCAGCCGGCCGACATTTTAACCAAATCGCTGCCTACCTCCAGGTTTCGGCAATTACGGGCCAAGTTAACCATCCAACCTTTGGATGATCAACTTGAGGGGAGATGTTAGCACTCATTACACCTGCATACATCTTTGTGTTGGACCACTATCTGCAGCACCTTTACACAGAGGATATTCTGCTCCATATACTCGCAGATATTAACGGCTTGTACAGAAGCTGTCCCCTGCCTTTCTCTTTATTTATGCACACTGTTCTATGAAAGACATATATGAAAATATACAAATTGCTACAGTAAAACTATCTCTTCTTCTTCCTGCTTCTCTTGTTTTCTCTGTTTAAATCTTCCTTGCAGGTATTAAGCTTAAGCATCAGATTAAGCTTCTTTACATGATTTATGATGGGTTGGTAGGAAATCAAGGTAGGAAATCAAAGTGTTACTTCACTGGCAATCTATTGAATGAAGAACTGGATGCGCACCAAAAATTTCTCATCAGCGTCATCAAAGTTTTTTTTTTCAATCGCAATCTCATATTTATTATAGGAAATTAGATTTCATCCTCATGAAATTGGTTAGGTATGTATAATGAAAGCAAAACACCACACAAGGTTGCAGAAGCTGGGCATCATCATCGTTGTGTTCCTAAAGCCTAATTTTATGTAATTAAGATTTATACAATTGTATTTTGGCCATATGATATTGGGTCTTTATGTCATGATTCACTTGAAGTTCAGGCTTTATAATAGTTGAGCTTAAACAGATCAAAACATAATTCAAGAAGCTTGAATCACAGTACAAGTTCATCAACGAAATAATATAGACATTAAAGAAATAACTAATGAAAAACTTGTAAAAATAATAATAAAAAAAAAAACTTTTATTTTATCAATCTAAGCATCATGATGCAGCTTAAAGAAGAAGCATATAAATGATTAAATACACTAGGAACAATTTTCTATGATGAACTTAAATCTTGGAACCTACTGAAGGAAAACATTCAACTCACAACTAATTCAATTAAAACCAATCCAGACTTATTCAGTTTTCAGGTAAAACATGCAGCAATTTTACCTGCACACATGAACAAGTACATTCTTCAGGACCAAAGAGACACAATCATAGAGCTCTTTCCTTGCATCATAGACCTCATGGGCAACAGGGATCAATCTCTTCACCAGCAACCCATTTTCAGGCGGCTTGAGCATAATCTCCCGAACATCCTGCCTCATTTTCCTCTCCAATCTGGCATTACGTTTGAGGTGATTGATGCTAGTCACCAATGGCTTCCTCTCTGAACTTTGACGCCTTACTGGCAGCTCTACATGCTCTGTGAATCCTCCAGAACTAGTTGAAAGAAAGCACATAGAACCTTTCAGGTAGCTTAGCGCAATATTTACACCATGTTGCTCGTAGTGTTTGATAAACCTTTGATTAAGCCTCGGTAGCATTGCACCTATCTGAACCATCAATCATTCATTCAGATTGAAGGTAAGCACTAGATTTTATCGAATCAAACTTGGCTAGTTCTATCTGAAAAAGAGCAGCCAATCACGTACTATATCTTTCCGCAAGACGCCGGGGGCAGCGATCAACCGGCGTAGAACAGGTGTGGAGCTAATGATGCAGAGGCGTCGCACCGGAGATGGAGAGTGAAGATGAGGTACAGAAGAGGAGAGGTGACGCGGACTGCTAAAGACGGCGGAGCCGGCAGCGGAGGACGAAGGCGAGGGTGGCCGAGGAGAGGGACAGAGATTCGGGTGCGAGGGTACGCAGGGCTTGCGACTTGCGGGGCAAGCGGTCGACTCAGGTTAGGGACAGGTAACTGTGCTGACACGGAAATAGGTAGACGTCTAGACGCAAACAAAACGACACGAAATCACACGATAATTTGAGCCTATAGTACTTGTAGCCAATATCCAAAGGCATGCAATTACATATATATAATATGCACATAATTATTAATTATAAAATAGTCACCATCCTTTCTCTATTTTTAAAATTTACACTCAAATATTAAAATTCATTTTTTTTTTAATTTTTTGTCAAATTTCTGATAATTTGATCATATGCAAATATATAAATTTAATAGTTCAAAAGAATAATAATTGATGATTTAATAAATAATTAAAATTTGGTTCTTATGCGTATAATTTTCACTCATTTATATTAGAAAATTTATATATGCATCACAAAATTCTTATAAATTTACATATCTAATATTTTTTAAAAAAATATTATATTAAGTTTGGTTCTTAGGCATACAATCTGAGTTGATAATTCTCCTCTGCATTACGTTTAGGGCCTATTTGAAGGACAATTATTACGTCCTCCGACCGATGCAAAGGAACATCCGGTCGTAGGAAAAAAAAACTCGTTACCGCGGTGTACCGAGTTTTTTGAAAAACTCGGTACCACGGTGTACCGAGTTTTTTGAAAAACTGGGTACACCTCGGTACCGCGTTCTTTTTGCCTACGACCGAATGTTTCTTGCATCCTGCCAACCGAATCAAATAAAAATTCCTATTTGAAACGGCTTTATGACCACAGCCACATTTCAGTTTGGATGTTAACTTTTCATTATTTAAAAAAAAAAAAATTTTGGTGAAAGTATATATTTTTAGTATCACATCTAATAATATGTGATAACCTTAGGAAAATCATTGTCCATGTTTAAAATATATATATATTTATATTAATAACACTCTAAGCATTTTTCAAAAAAATTTATTTTTCCTTGAAAATAATTTTATAATCATTTTATAAAACCTATAACTGTTTTGAAAAGACATTGAGTTAATAGATATATTGAGCATGATAAACGAGTTATGAGCATCCTTTTATGAGAAGTGAGGATAAAACTCACAGCTTCACACAATTTAAGATAAGAAACTGAGGCTTTGGTATTTTGCAGTCTTTAACAATTAAAAAAAATTGCTTTTATAGATAGTTTCCAATAAATTTATGATGTTGATTATGTCTAATATAGCTATAAAATCACTAACAAATCTATTTGAGGTGAGGCACTGGAAGAGAATTTTCATTTTAATTAAAGCTCATGAGCAATACTAAAAATTTACTTTCAAAATTTTCATTTATGCTATGATTAAATGGAAATGAGACTGATATGGTAGAACACCAAATTTTAACAAAGCTATACTTTCTAATCACAGAGAGAGTGGTAGAGCTTTCAATGGGAATAGGAAGTGCAACTTATAATGGAGATTTGAGTGATCTCAAAGGTTAACTGATGTAAGAGCAAATACTAGCAAGAAGCATTATGATTGAAGAAGCACACTTCACCATCCCATAACTTTCACCAATTTTGATCTAACTAAAAGTTCAATAAAATTTCACCAACATTGATTATCTTTTCAGTATTATAAGGTATCCAACTCTATTTTCCATTCAAGTTTGGGGTTATCTACATAAGTTTCCAGCTCAAACTACCAAGGCATGCTAACTTCAACTCAAAAGATTCAAAATCCTATATAGATATAAAAATAAACTTGGTAAGAACATAAACAAGAAGAAAGAAGACAAACTAATTGAATTTAAAATAGAATATCACCTGACAAAATTGAGAACTTTTAAGTGTTGAAGTAAGTCTCTATCAATAATTACTCTAAGAACAAATGGTGGCTTTACCCTTAGAGATAGGATATGAGTCATTAGCCGAGTTTTCCATATTTTTTTCCCTTTATTTGCTCCAAATCAAACAATTTTGACTTTCATTTCCATATTTTTTTCCCTTTATTTGCTCCAAATCAAACAGCCAAAAATCCGAACTTGTTAAATATTTAAAAATCCACAAGCCACAGATATCAGGACAAAAAAAGGCAAAAAGAGGACGAACCTGAAAAAAAAATGTTTATGAGATGCAGAGCCGTGGCTTCTCGCTGAGGCAATGGACGCCGGCTTTTGTTAAACAGCAATCAGATGATGAAGAAGAGCATTCAATTACAAAGCCTTACAAATACCTTGAAAATTGAAGAGAATAAAATAATAAGAACATGATTTTAATGTTCTGTTCTTGAAGGCATAACATCAGATAACGGAGTGAAAAGGAGGAAATAAAAAGGAAAGAAGGAAAACGTACCTGACAACAAAGGAACCCCATGAGAAGCAAGTCAAATGCTATCAACCAAGAGAGATGTTGGCGTCGGGGATTTGATCCATGCTGCAATTTTCTGAGTGAAATGGAAATGAATCCCTATTATTCATCCATCCTCTCGACAAAGATCGTGAAGATACGGATACTTAAATGCAAGAAAATACATCTTAATTGTGGGTGTAGACGGCAAAACAATTGCAGAGTCAAATTATTCCTCATCGCCATGGCCACAAGAAAGGAACAACAAAAGTGAACACCAAGGTTGAGAACAAAATGATAAGCATACCATTGCAATAGCACAAATGATCTTACAATTGTTGAATAAAGATCTCATACCTGATATCTTATGGAATAAGTTAAAAAATGATAAGGGATTAGAAGCTCATCAGTGAATGCAAGCACACAAATTGTTTTCTGAATGCTGGAATAGTCCTAGAAGGGTACATTGTTGACAAATAAGTTAATAAAACAGTGGATGGGTGAAACTTGTCTGTCCGTTTATGAGGTGGTAGATTGGTCAACTACTTTACACCGGTCTTCCAACATGTCTAGTCCTCTAATATCATTTAACACAGATCCTCCATAAGCCTTATTTAGGTGGGAAAATTCACAGAGTAGCCATGTATGCTAACTCTTCTTGTAGGAATGTCAATTCTTGATGTTTCTTCTTGTGTAATCGATGCAATTTTGATGCAACTTCAGAAGATAAAACTAAATTTGAAGGAACCAATTCACAGCAACGAGAGCAATAAAAGTGGATACATAATAAACTTCCTAATAAATTACCATTATTAAGGGATATATAATACGCTATTAATTTAGTTCATGGATCATTAGTGTCTAATTTGTCTCATTATAACAGGAATTTAATAGAATATGCTGAACTTAAAAGACAAGTTGATGAATTATTTAAGAAAAGGCTTATTTGGGAAAGCACAACTCACTCACAGTATATGTTTTGTTATGTGTGGATAGTAGAGTCACAAATGAAATGATCAATAAATATAATATTTTATATCTCATTTAGATGATAGGTTAAATATGATGAATGATGATGTGATATTTTTAAGATTAATTTGAGAAGTGGTTATTATCAGGTTAAATCAAGGAAGGTAACGAATAAAAAATTACTATTAAGACCAAATATAAATTATATGGATGATCGTGATGCCATTTAAATTAACAAATACAAATAAGACTTTTAAGAAGCTAATGAACCATGTATAACGACCTTTATTGAAAATTTTCTTGTTTTTTTACTTTGAAGGTATTTTAATTTAGAACAAGACACAAGATAATTATTTGGTGTATCTTAGGTAAGTATTTGAAGCTTTATAAGCTAAAACATCAAGCCTTTATCCCACTGTGGGGTCAACTACATGAATAATTTTTCTCCATTGTGTCCTATTAAGAGTCAAATTCTCATTTACATCTAATAAAAAAAATGTCATTTCTTATACTTTCTAACCAAGTCTTTTTAGGTCTACCATTACTTTTCTTAACATAGGCGAAATCTAATGCATCTACTCTCCTAACAGGATCATCGAAAGGCCGACATTTTATGTGACCAAACCATCTAATGCGACTCTCTCTCTAATAATCTTATCTGCCACTGGAGCTACTCCAATTTTTCATGTATATACTTGCTACGCATTCTGTCTCTAAGAGTGAAGACGCTCATCTATATGAGCATCCTCATCTCTACAACACCTAACTTAATTTTATGTTTATCTTTTAATGGCCAACATTTTGCGCCATAAAGCATTACAAGACTCACCTCCATCTTATAGAATTTTGCCTTAGGCTTGAGTGGTACTTTCTATCACACAATGGGCCTGATGCATTCCTCCACTTCAACCATCCAACTTGAATTATACTAATAACATCATCATCTATTTCAGCATCACTTTAAATAATAGACTAGATATATCTAGAATGTATACTCTTTTTAATGACTTGATTGCCCAAAGTCACAATTCCCCCACTAGATCTATTACTACTAAAATTATACTCCATATATTTGTTTTTAGATCTACTCAAATGAAAACTTTTAATCTCTAAGGTTGACCTCCATAACTCAAGTTTTCCTCTTTAGTCTTATCAATAAGAAAAATAACATCAATAAAAAGCATACATCAGGATACATCATCTTGCAAATGTCTAGTAAGAACTTCCAATAACTAAAACAAAAAAATATGGGCTTAACGTTGATCCTTCATGTAATCCAACTGAAATAGGAAAATACTTGCTTAAACCATCTTGTGTTTGAACACAACTAACAGCACTTGCATACATATCTTTAATCACTTGAATATAAGCATTATTAACTTTTTTCTTTTCTAAAACTCTCTGGAGGACTTCTCTTAGAACTTTATCATATATTTTTTTCTAAATCAATAAATATAATATATAGATCCTCCTTATTCTCTCTATACTTCTCCATCAAACCTCTTAATAAATGCACAGCTTCCATAGTAGCCTACTCGGCATGAATCCAAATTAATTTTAAAAATATTAATATTACTTCATAACCTTTGCTCATTAATTATCTCCCATAGTTTTAATATATGACACTTTAAATTAATTCCTCTATAATTTGCACACTTTTGTGCATCACATTTATTATTAAAAATAGAAATCAACACACTCCACTCATTTGACATCATTTAATCTTTAAAATAATATTGAAAATTTTCGTAAGCTAAGAAATTCATTTCTCTTAGGTATTTCCACACCTCTATTGGAATATTATCAGATCCAACAGTTTTTCCACACTTTATTTTTTTTAAAGCCTCTCTAACTTTGATTTTATTAATACGATAATAAAAAATAATATCTCTATTCTCATTTAGGATGCTAGGGTTACTAAAATCAATCATATTATCACAATTTTCATTGAAAAGCTAATCAAAATATCTCATCCATCATTGTTGAATATCTTATTATAATAAAAGTACTTTTTGATCTTCTTCCTAAATGCTCTTCACTTGAACTAAAATCTTACTTCTCCTATCTCTTTGCTTGACTATCTTATACAAACATGTTTCACTCTCTTTAGTATCTAATCTATTATATAAATAATTAAATGCTAATATTTTTGCATAACATACTGCTCTCTTAGACTCCTTACAAGCCCCTTTTATATCTTTCCTAATCTTTCGAGCTTTTACATATAAACAATTTTTTATAACAAAGTTTCTTATTTTTTAAATTTTCTTGCACATTTTGATTTCACCACCAACTATTTTTACTATTAAGATATTTTCTTTTTGATACTTCAATCTTTTGCAACATTCATAATATCACTAGCTACTTTTTCTAACATAACATTAGCCTCCTCATGCACAGTCAAAATCTTAAGATCTTAAATCTTACTCTCAAAAAATATTTTTGTTAGCAATCTTTAAATGCCCCCATCTAATCCTAGGACAACATTTTAGTTTATTTTTTATATTATTCTCCTTAACATTAAAGTCAAAAACTAATAAACAATATTGGACATATAAAGTTTCAATCGAAATAACTTTACAAATTTTGCAATCAAAACAATCTATTTTTCTTATAGGTAAATAATTAATTTGAGCTTTACTATATACATTCTTATAAGTAATAAGATGCTCATATCTTTTCTCAAATTGAGCAGGATTTTTCTATCATGCAACAAGCCCGATGCATTCCTTCACTTTAACCATCCAACTTGAATTATGCTAATAATATCTCTATCTATTTCACCATCAATATGAATAATAAATCCAAGATATCTAAAATGTGCACTCTTATTAATGAATTAATTGCCCAAATTGTTACAATCTCTCCTCTAGATCTATTGCTACTTAAATTACACTCAATATATTCAATTTTTATATATACTCAAATAAGCCTTTAAACTCTAAGGTTGACCTCCATAATTTAAGTTTGTCTTCAACTCCCTCTCTAGTATTATCAACAAAAAGAATATCATCAGCAAAAAGCATACACCAGGGTACAACCTCTTACAACTGTGTAGCGAGACCATCCATGACTATAGCAAAAAGATATGAACTTAAGCTGATCCTTGATGTAATCCAACTGAAATAGAAAAATACTTGGTCAAAGTGTCAAACCACCTTGTGTCTGAACACAAGTAACAACTCCTGCATACATATCCTAATGACTTGAATATAAGCATTATTAATCCCTTTCTTTTCTAAAACTCTCCATGCACTTCTCTTGGGACTTTATCATATACTTTCTCTAAATCAATAAAATATCATATGTAGATCATCCTTATTCTCCCTATACTTCTCCATCAAACCTCTCAATAAATGTATAGCTTTCATATTAGACCTACCTGGCATGAATCCAAATTGATTTTGAGAAATATTAGTATCACGCCACAACCTATGCTCCATAACTCTCTCTCATATTTTTAAAGTATGACACATTAACTTATTTCTTCTATAATTCACACAATCTTATGAATCACCTTTATTCTTAAGAAAAGAATCAATACACTCATTCTCCACACATCTAGCATCTTTTTAGTCCTCAACAAAATATTAAAAAGTTTAATAAGACAAGAAATTCTTTCATCTCCTAAGCATTTCTGCATCTCTATTGGAATATCATCACGTCCAATAGTTTTTCCACACTTCATTTTCTTTAAAGTATTTCTAACTTCAGTTTTACTAATACGACGATAAAAAATAAAAATATTTATTTTCATTTAGGATACTAAGGTCACTAAAGTCAATCGCATTCTCATAATCTTCATTGAAAAGTTTATAAAAATATCTCATCCACCTTTGTTTATTATCCTCTTCTAATAAAAGCACTTTTTAATCTTCATCCTTAATAGAGTTCACTTGAACTAAATCCTTACTACTTACATCTCTTAGTTAGGGTAACTTATACATATATTTCTCGTCCTCCTTAGTATCTAATCTATTATATAAATCATTAAAAGATAAAATCTTTGCATCGCATATTTGTTTTCTTAGACTTCTTATGAGTTTCTTTATATATTTTTCAATTATCAGAATTTCTATATCTAAATTAATTTTTATAACAATTTTTTTTTTTTTAATCTTTTCTTGCACATTTTGATTCCACCACCAACTATTTTTTTATTAGAAGATTTTCTCTTTGATACTCAAAGCATATCATTTGCAATATTCTTAATATCATTAACTATTTTTTCCCACATAACATTACCTTCCTCTTGCACAGACAAAATCTTAAGATCTAGTATCTTACTCTCAAAAATATTTTTATTAATATTCTTTAAATGCTCCTATCTAATCCCAGAACAACATTTTATTTTTTATTTTCTGCCCCTTCATCTGAAAGTTCAAAACTAATTATAAAATCCTAAGCTAGAATAAAATTTAATATACTTCGACCAATTTCATTAGTCGCTCTAAATCCATAGCTGCCACGAATATTTTTAAAATATTCTACCACTATCAATATGTCTATTTAAATCTCCTCCAATAAAATTTTTTTCTTTAAGAGGTATCTTTCTGTATTAATTTTAAACCATTCTAAAATTTTAATTTTAAACATATATTCAAACCTATTTTAGACATAAGTACTTATAATATTATTAATCTTAACACCAACAACAATCTTTAAAATTATAATTCTATCTCTAATTATATTAATTTCTACAATATTATACTTCAAACTCTAATCTATAATCACACTATACCATTTCTAACAAAACTTCTACTTGAATGCTATAATTTAAATTCTAAACTATCAATTTCCTTAGTCTTCTCTCCAACTCATTTAATTTCCTAACCTAAATGCACAGACCTTATTAGCAAAGATATTATATTTGAATTTAAAGAAATGTTGATTTATGATTTCATCTATGATTTCTTATGTTGTGTTTGGAGATGAATTGTCTTTTGATTCTGATAAGGCAAGCGAATAATTATTGCTAAATCTTATAAATATACACAATACTAAGAGTTTTCATGGTTTGACTACTGTTTTAGATGAATCATAAGGAAAAATCAATCTCCAATATTTCCACTGAGCCTAAGCAATCTCTATATTCCTTATTCACTTCATGCCCTCAATAACCTGTAGGATTATTATTGTCATTTCATCAATCTATGAACTATTGTAAATAATTCTGTCTATTCACTAATCTGTGGGTTATTGTAATTATTTCATAACTATTTTTCCTGAATTTGTATGTTTTCTATTAGAAACCTTCCTAAAATTGAAAAAAATACTACACATATGTTGGAATGAAATACTCAATAAATTCTCTTCAATTATTGTAATGGTATCAGGGCCTTAGACTTTTTTCTTAGCAGTTTTATAAGCCGCAACTTTCATTGATGCATTGCCTAAAATATATAAGCCTTCGTTCTTGTAGCCCTCTTTACATCATTCATAGCATTTCATTGTTGCATCCTTATCTCTATCATTATTTCTCTTTACAACCAATTGCTGTAACATTTTTTCTTCCTCAAATCACAAAAATATCTATGTTCCCTTGTTCTTAGGTTAATTTAAAATCGAGACCAACAACCCAAATTCAACGAGATAATAACAAAACATACACTCCCCATATCATTTTGAAAAAAAAAACCTCGAAGTGGGCAATTAATTCACAGCTTCTTGAAGTGAGTATAAAATTGAGCCGCTTGGCATCATACCTCAGTAATGCAATCCTAAAATTATTGATTGAGATGAACGAAGCTATATGCTGATGTCCTTGTTATGTAACTCCATGATTCCTAAAAAAAGTAACAACTATAGGATCCTTCATTTAAAAAAGAAGATTTGGAAAATGATTAACCAAACATATTATAAAGACCATAATGCTACCCAAGTCCATGAGATCAAAACCAAGATCTCAAATACAAAGGAGGTTGATTGATAATATAATACCCCTATCTATTATAAGGCTTTTAGCAAAAGATGAATCATTACAATCAAATAGAATGCAGCATATATAACCAAACTTAAATGATCTGTTGAAAAAGATCAAATTTATAATTTTCTTATCAAATAATATATTTTGTTTGATATTGTAAAGGTACAAATTCTAGACAAAGAGGATTTATCTTTCCTAAATTAAGTCATTACCATCATTCAAACAAGAAAATAGAGAAGGAGAATTATGACTGCCAGTAACCCCTTAAGAGATTCAACCCGAATGAGAAAGATTTCCAGCATAGT
The DNA here is from genome assembly GCA_016618105.1 of Dendrobium huoshanense. NCBI lineage: Eukaryota > Viridiplantae > Streptophyta > Magnoliopsida > Asparagales > Orchidaceae > Dendrobium > Dendrobium huoshanense. Next base: position 80,616,681 of record CM028343.1, on the reverse strand, counting down.
TATCCCTATGAGTGCAATTGAAGAAGTGATGCATCCAAAGGTTGCACTAATGAGAAGAAAGGTTCAATAGATGGGACTCTGTATTGAAGCACAACAATAGGCACATGTGTTGTTGGATGCCTCGACCATGCATGAGCTTTAAGAACTGCATAAATACTGGGTGCCAAAAGGAGATAGTTTATCGAGAAGGCGGAGTAATTCAGGGCCTTAGTGACTAGCTAAACATGTTAAAGCAACCATGGCGTTTCCCTAAGAAGCATATAAATGCAAACCTAAGTCATATCATAGAGAGCAACTAACAGCACATGATTACAACCAGTTCAACTCATTCCTCATGGACATGTTTTTTTGAATAGCAAATAAACATTAGTCCTAACAACATTTCTTTCCCATACCACCTCAGCACTGAAAGCAGCCCGAGTAGGATGAGGAGGAAGATGACTAGCTCCAATGAACCAGGAGATAGTTTTTTATATGCTCACTTCACCAATTACAATCATTTGTTTTGTTCATATCATTGCCTTCTTATAGTTTTGTTCATATTATAGTTTTTGTAGGAGGAAGAAGTGGAAATCTTCTTTTAGTTTTTACTTGTAAATTTTCTAGTACCAGCACAATTTTTGTTAAATAAAATATTATTTTCAGTATGCTACTATTTTTCCATGAAAGATGTGATTGAATGATTCGGCTTAATCATTATTGAAATTCGGCTTAATCATTATTGAAATTCGGCTTAATCATTATTGAAAGTGTTCGTAATTATTTAATTTGCTAAATTCATTATAGCCTAATTGAACTAAAATAAATTACCCTAAATTTATATTGGTGATTGTAGAATGTATAATGCATATACCTATCATTGGTGCATCAACAAAAAGTCGTAATCATATTCTTCTTAAGTATGCGTGTAAAAAATCAAAATTAATCTATGAAGTTGCAAAACACAAAAATAACAAACAATGACTTCACATGCAAAAAAAAACTTTGAGTTGGACATATTAGACATCAAAAAGAAATGAAAGAGAATAATCATTTGCATGAAAAAAAAAGTGACGAAAGTTGTCCCTCACTTTGTCGAATAAAATTCGAGTCGACGTTCTAATTTATAATTGCTCAACATAATATTAATAGAATTTGTTCAAGACTCGCAAAAGTACGTTTCAGTTACATGATGCCTGGATGAATTTTCAAGGCATACACATAATCTGAAGACATGATTTAAGCAGTTTAAATCTTCTAAAAATTAGAAAATATATAAGTAATGCAATCTTTGCATCAATTGTGAATCCGGATAACAAAGAACGAGACATGAAAGTATTTTACTATACTGTCTAAGAAAATATTTACAAAACTTGGCAACCTTAACTACTGTGAGAAATGACTAACTGTAATGTTAAATGCAAATTGAGAAAATGAGTATGCAATATCACTATCAAGATTGACTTTTTATTTAAAAGTCCTGGTTCTTTTTGTTTTCTTTTGCTTCACTCAGACAAGCAAACATCCAAGTGCCGAGATGGTTACAACAACAACAACATCAAGCTTTTATCCGACTACATGGGGTCGGCAACATGAATCCTTTTTCTCCATTGTGCCCTATTAAGAGTCAAATTCTCATTTAAATCTAATAAAGAAGGGTTATTTCTAATATTTTTGTGGGCTCCGAAAATTCGGCCCCGGCCTCCGCTCGCTTTTTTCTTATTCGGCGAGGGAGTTTTAACGGACTAAGTTCCGGGGTAAATTTTGGAAGGCAGATGGGTTTGTAGATAAGACACTACCCAGAGATTTCGCCCTCATTTTGTGAGGACTTTATGATCTGAGTTCTGGTTTCCTATAGGCGCAAGCCCCTATAGTTAATTACCTCTCCCGATCACGAGAGAGAACTTTCGATTAAGGTTAGTCGTCGATCAGATACGTATAGAGATACGTGTATCTGGCATATAGTAGCAGCATAGGTTTGGATTTGGAAATGTTTGAAGGTTTAGAATTTGAAGGGTTTAAAGATTTGAAAATTAAAGGTTTAATATTTAAAATAGAAATTTTCACCATCTAGCACTTAAAGCGGATGGTGGGGGAATGGATGATGGACCCGATCAAGATCCCATGGTTCCGTCGTCCCGGGCCATCGTGGTCCCTGGTCTACTTAGTCAGAGGAGGTAGTCGACCCAACCTGACAGAAGGATCCTTGTCGGCAGCCATGGGTTGCTTCATCCAAGGGAACCTTGTAGACCGGGGTTGGATGTTTGTTTAAGGGGACAAATTTGAATCCACCTTAACTAACAGAGGGTTTTGTGCCCTATCGATCATATCCTATTGATTCATATCTCAAGGATTTAACGCCATTAAGGAGCGTATCGGCTCTGGCCATAACCGCTATCTGTGGTGCCATTTGGCGGCAAAACCACTCGGTTCAGAGGGCCCCGGGTCATAACCGTTTACCTGCAGTGCCATTTGGCGGCGAAACTGCCGGTTAGAGGACACGTACCACGTCCTTACTGGCAGCAGACTTTTTGAGAATGGATCCTAGTGATATTTTCGACTAGGCATTTCGCTCTTTGTGAGCTGAAGTAATATTTCATATTTGTCCGCCTCGACAAACTTTTGCGGAGGGCGGATGATTTTTGCTTTAAGTGCGTTGATGGATTTATTTCATTTTTAAATATATTTTTGGGATTTTGAATATTTTTGGGATTTTGGGTTTTTGAGATTTTTGTGGAGTTTTTGGGTTTTTGGATGGAGCGTGGAAGATATTTGGATATTTGAGAGTCATTTGAAATGTTTGTGAACCCCTCCGGTTGAGATAAACATTCAACACGGCCATCATCGGGGTGTTTGGGGGTCGTTTCTCTTTATGGATTGAACCTTGTCGACTCTGTCGGGCTATCGATAGAGGATTGGGTTTTGTAAGCTTTTTGCCATTGTAAGTGAATTCTTTTTGTTATAGGCCTTAAAGGCCTAAGTTGAATGTATTAAGACAAATATATCGGTCGTAGTAACCGTATATTTGTTTGAGAGTTCGAACCTTGTCGACTCCTATTGACCCATATAGGAGGATCGGGTTCGAACTAGAATTCACTTGTCAACCCGCGCAGCATCCCTAGACGTCACGTGTGTACCAATAACACGCTCGTCGGGGCCCATGCGGGTGTTTGGGGGAATTTTATAATTGAACCTTGTCCACTCCTTTTATCTTCTTAGGAGGATCGGGTTCAAATTTGATAACCCGCGCAGCATCCCTAGACGTCACGTGTGTACAATAACACGCTCGCCGGGGCCCATGCGGGTTGAAATTGTACTTTCCCCTTTAGTGTACCTATGTGTATACAATTTATAGTGCACGTGCAGGGGTACTTTGAAATAATTGTAGACGCCTTCTGTCTGCTTGTACGAATGTTGCAGATCCGGTGGCGTGGCGTAGCAGCTTCTAAATGGAGTTTGTTCGCTGCTTCGTACAGGTAGACTGTCGTGCACTACTTGTTGATTTTTGTAGGCGGGTCATAGTGCACTAACTAATCTCCTGCTTTGAATTGGTAGATGCTCGTAGATAGCTTATTGTATGCAATATGAGTTTCTCACTTGCACTTGATATAGTCACTTTGTTTCTTGCTCATGAACATTAGACTGGGTGCACTACGAGTCTTCTACAGCGGCCCGTAGGGGCTTACATATGACGTGTTGAATGTACGCTGGTGTCTGTAGAAGACTAATCAGATCTATAATATATCCATCAATATTGCTTGCAAGTGAATTGCCCTCTTTGTTTGCATTGATTATAAGCATCTCATAGTGTTCAATGTATGTTGCATATATATATTTACATGATACATAGCACTTGAGGATACATCGACCTATCATTGCATATTGATCCTTTGGTTGTTGCATGTAAATGGGCCATGTTGAATATTGTAAGTCTCCCACTTCATTGGAAGATAACTCAAATCTTGTATGAAGAGTTTACTTGATGACATTTACATTCCAATGAAATGATAATTCCTCAACGTTTATTAAATATTTTGCATTGTAACTCATAGGCAGATCGTCACATTCCTTACAAAACCTTGGTTGTTGCTTAAGGATCTATCATGTTCACCATTGTAAGAGGACTATCACATACCATAGCTTTATGATTAAGCCAAATTCTAGAAATCTTTTGTTATTTGGATGTCAAATTATACTTTGCAAAATGGATTGCAACATATATGATGAGCTTGACACCATTGGTCATTGGTATTCGCCATCCAATTGAAGGGACAATCTCTAATTTTCCAAAGAATGGTTTTGTGGCATTGATTGAAAGCATGCCATATTGGAAATTTGTACTCAACTGGAAGTTCATCATTTTGCATGTGATTTAAGTTTGAGTTCACTTTGAACCTTCTTGCACATTTTTTTTATTTGGTTTCAGATGTTTGAAAAGTCATTTAGATCTTGTCCAAAGTCCAAGTACAAATCCTTCGTTGTTCTTCTGAGTTCAATTCAGTCCATGCTCCAAATTGTTTAAGTCATTGGATTTTCAATCCAAATTTCGGCAGCCTCCCGACGTCTCCCCCGTTTAGGGGAAAACTACGAAAAAACTGGGCCTTTCCCACCACGCTAAGAAAAGCGTGCATGGTAGATGCCCTCTTTCGAGGACACCGCGGCCGTATTATTTTTCGATCCCCCACCACGCTAAGAAAAGCGTGCATGGGTATTTTTTGTTTGTAGAAAAGTATTTTTTATTTTGAAAATATTTTGCAAGAATAGTTATTTCCCCGCCAGCGGGTACTTAAGGGTATCCCCGCTTCGTCGTGCGCATCGCACCGGGATCCCTTCCCACCACGCTAAGAAAAGCGTGCATAGGCGGGGTTTCCAAGGCGATACGAACTTCGAAGAAGGAATTAGGGTGATTACCCGCTTCGTCGCAAGCGTCGGGACGCACTCTCTCCCACCACGCTAAGAAAAGCATGCATGGTTGGTCGTTTTGTCTCGACGCATGCGTTGAAACAGGGTTCTCGGAGTTTAGGGTTTAGGAGTTATACCTTGGCGGGTGTCGTCGCGGATCGAGGAACGAGGTAGGAGAGAAGTTCTCTTTTCTCTTTTTTTTTTTAAATTAATTATAATTAATAATAATCAATTATAATTAATTATAATTAAGTTTAATTAATTAATATTAAAAATACTTAATTATAATCTAACTTAATTAATTATAATTAATATATAATTAATTAGTAATTAATTTAAATGAAAATTAATCATAATTGAACTTAATCAATTATGCTTAATTTTCTTTAAATAATTAATTCTAATTAAAAATAACTAATTATAATTAGATTAATTTTGTTATAATTAATATATAATTAATAATAGTTAATTAAAATTAACAAATAATTAATTATAATTAAATCTAATTAACTATAATTAATTTAAAAAAATCACTTATATAAAAAAAACTTAACAGAGAACTCTCTCTGTTTTGGAGGTTTGGCCGAAGGAGCACGCGAAGGGGAGAAGTTTACCTTCACGGCCAGATTGCACCCGTTCTTGCGTTCGACTGAAATGTCGTAACTTCCTGTTCGACAGGAAGGGGAAGTCGGAGGGAGGAGGTGTGGAGATGGCGGGATTCGGTAGGAGAGGAAGGGGGAAGGTGTCGGCGAGCTGGGTGGAGTCGGACAGGGAGATCGGAGAAGAGGAGGCGGGTTCGGCTCAGGTAAGAGAGGAAGCTTCTCTCTCTCTCTCTCTCTCTCTCTCTCTCTCTCTCTCTCTCTCTCTCTGTTTGTCTGTGAAGATCGGGAAGGAGGAGGCCAGCTAGGTTCGGGATCGGAAGCTTTGGAGCTCTTGCGATCGTGGAAGAGAGGAGGTTGGAAGAGCTCGGGTATCTCGCCGGCACAGAGAGCTGGGGTCGGGATTAGGGCAGAGGTCGTGCAAGAGGTTGTGGAGATCGGGAAGCAGAGCTGAGCGTGGAAGAGTAGGAGGATCGTGGAATGGAATGAGGGGGTTTCCTTCTCATTTTAAAGGGCCGATCCGGGATGCGATCGAGACGAGCTCGCAGCTTTTCCGCAAGATTTCGCGGGACAGAGACTGAACGGCGCCGATTCAGCGGGATTCGCGGACGTCTTCGACAGATACGAGGATTCCAACCGGGATTTCTGGCGGGATTCGTGGATCTGACGGGATACGAGGTATTTTTTCGTCGTTGATTTTGTCTTCCTTTGGGTATTATACGAAGGTCAACAATTTTATAACCAAGTCTTTTTAGGTCGACTTCTACCTTTCTTAACATAAGCCAAATCTAATACACCTACTTTCAAATAAAGTGTCGGGATGGTTGATAAACGTTATTTTAACACATATTTCCCTAGTTTAGATCACCGACTTAACATTAATTTAACACATTTTCCCCTAGCTTAGATCATCGATTTCAGCATTCATTTTTGCTCAATTTCAAGGAATTCACTGCATTAATATAGTTTTTTATTAAAATAAGAGAGACCAATTTATGTTGGATTCCATGAACGTAACACAAAACGAGCAATTGAAACTGTTCGAGCAATGACAACCAGGCACCCGACACAATGCATCCCCAATTTTAGAGTTGAAATTGAAACTTTTTGGAGGAATCTTGGCAAGTCAATTATGTAGCTTCTAAGAGGATGCTCCTAGGGTTTCTATGGAGATGTTTTGCATGATTTTTGGATAGTTTTGATAATGTAGAGAGAGAACCCATCAAGCTCAGTTTTTTCTCTTCCTTATGATGTTTATATTTGAGAAATGTGATAGATTTACACAACAACATGAAAGTTTGTTAATATGTGAGGAGGCTCACCTAAAACTTATTTCTTTATCCAGCCCTTCACTCATGACAAATGTCAATCATAAGTTCCATTGGGAGAGAAAGTATGAAGACACGTTTCTTCTTTTAAAACGAAGGTAAAGCAATGTGTTGGTGTTAGCCTTATTAAATCTTTAATAATCATTCGAGTTTGAAACGGACACATCAAGGTATGCAATTGGTATGGTAATAATGCAATAAGGAAATGTTATAATATGCTAGTCTAAGATACTATAAGGTGCTCAAAAGAATTATCCAACCTATGATAAAAATTTTCCGGGACATCAAGCAATGAAGCAATAGCAACCTTAGATATTGGGAAAATAAATTATGGTTTACACCAGCCACAAACCACTTCAATTCCTCGAACTCAACCAAAGCTCCAACAAGTCAAACACATGAAATGGATGCATTAAAATAGTTCAAGCTCGTCATCAAGTACAAAAAGGAAGCGTAGAACTAGATGAAAGGCATGCTCTCACCACCCTGTCAATTGTTCTTTTAGCACGCATGCTGCTACAACCATCTCAACATAAAGAGTATATTAGCCTATGCATGCTTAATGATGACTTCAAGGATCATGGAAGGACCTCAAAAAAGCTTTTTCACCATCAAGGAAGAATTGGTCTAGAAAGGTACTTTGCTTTGTGTTCTGAAAAGCTCACACCTCCAAGTAGGACAAACAACTTTGGGATGACCAAAATGCCTTTCAACTTGCAGTATTATGCACCTTGATGTGGCTAAATTATTGAAATGGTGCATTCATTGCATGTCAAAACACCCCATCCATAAACAAAGACTTTAGACGCCATTGTTGGTCCCAACTTGATCTTAGGGGTTCATTAACATGGATTTTTTTGGAGGTTTGCTCACAACGCACATGGGTCTAAACTATATTTCACTATGTTTGACAGGTTCTCAAATATGATCATCCTCATGGCTTGCCTATAAAACTTAAAGGGGGAAGTGGCATAACTCTTTTTCCAACTTGTCTAGTTCATTTGGACTCCCAAAATCAATGGCCTTGGATAAAGATTCTTGCTTTCTCAATGACTTCTAGAAGTCTTATCCATCATAACAGGTATGTATCACTTTGCAAAAGAGCACGGTCTTCCATCCACAAACCGACAACTAAAATTAAGTCATCGATTAAACAATACCAAAATGACTAAGTTGACAACTTCTAAAGACATAGGATAAATGTATCTCTTAAATTCATTTATTTTCAAACAAACAATGCACGGATCCACCAATTGAGCACCATCTGAGATATGCCTAGGATACCAACCTTAATGGCCATTCAACATGTAGTTAAATAAAATGATTAAGATTCCTAGAAGGAATCTAAAAGGTTCATGAGACGTGGAGAAGCAAAATCCCAAATATCAAAATGATTATCATTGAATGAAAAACAATTACGAGGAAGGAATCACCATATGGCTTCACATAAGCAAGGAAGGCTCAAAGGAAAATGCCACAAGCACAAGTCAATATATAGCATGGACCATTAAAAATTATCAAGAGGATTAGTAAAATGCATACCCATTGGAGTTGCCATCTACATGGATATCTACTCCATCATGATTGTGAAGAACCTTAAGCAATTTGAGCCTTCATGCCAGACAATGAAACAAGAGAAATCCTAGTCCCTCTTGATGGCTTGGTGACAAGTCAAGAGGATATGTTAAAGACAAACTACAAGAGGCAAAGATTACTACGTATAGTTGAGGCACTAAAGTGTTACATCGTATAGGCAAGAAGGGGCAACTAGCTTGTAATTCATAGTGATGCAACTCAGAGTGACGAGTTTCTTACCTGTAACTAGATTCATTGGAGTGAATATTCTCCTAAAAGAGGCCCACCATGATCAAGACAATGATTACGTGAGTGGATAATTGATGATTACAGCTGAATAGTCTTTGAACATATCTAATCATCACCGAGAAGATCACTCACAATTGAATGCTTTTTTTTTTTCGAATTGATCTAAATATAACCAAATGGAATCCACTCTAAATAGTGGTTTTCCAAATGAATTCTTATCATTTCCTATGGTTCTACCAGCAGTTGAATAATTTCCTTCAAGCCAAATGGATGGTTTACCAGCTTAGGATATTACTGTCATAAGAGGCACAACTCTTATTTTAACATCTCTAGTAACTGTTTCAGTTCTTGTAATCAATCCACCTTTTTGTAAGCAACTTTCAAGACTTGTAACTGACATCTGCCCATCTATATAAGGAGAAGGACGAGATGAATGATAGAAAAGGTGTTTTGGGAAGATTTTTAAGAGCTTTATTCCCTCTTGTGCAATCACATCAAACGCAGAACATTTGTTTATAGTGGTCTTTCAATTTATGATGAAGCCATGTGAATCCTTGAAAAACAAAGAGATTATATCTTCAAGTCCTGGAAGTGCTCGTGGCCTTGTTTGTTCTCTTTCCTAAGGCCCAAAGCACTTTCGGGCCACGCACAAAAGTCTTGTTCATATTATATTTCATTTCTAGTTTCAATAATTTGAAGGAATGATTAATCATCTATTACAAGAAACAATTCAGTAATTACCTCTGAATTGAACCAAAGTTAAAAAGGGACAAGATGGGTTATATCTATTCCACCCTGTAAAAAGGCAAATAGAGCAAGTAGATGCGGTCCAACATGCATGAAGTACAAAAAGCATTAATGGCACGAGATATTCATCCAAAATGCATGAGATCATTGAAAGTCAATAATCAAGAGCTAAAAGTGCCAAAGAAATTTGGAAAAAAATGAAACAAATATGACTAATACTGAATAAAGCAGATCATGATAATCGTGAAGATAACATGCATCTAGCGGCATACCAAACAGAAAACATTTAATCAGCTACATATTGATTACGAGTCTGCTATTTCACTTGATCAGACGTCAGAATGAATAACAAAAAAAACACTGGTTGCTTTCAACTTATGAAAGTGTCCCATGTTAGGCTGCTTGGCGAAAACCTCTGACAAGTATCTTTGTAACAGTTTTTCTATTATCTCCAATTTAATATAAGACTGCTCTCATTGCATTAAGATAAAGTGGGCAGTAGATAATAGGTCAATTTGTAACACCCCACAATACCTCCATCGACAAAACAGAGTGTAATAGAGAAAACATAACATTCATAATTCTCACATCAAATACTCATTATCATTTCCATATATATATATATATATATATATATCATCCACAATACAACATATTTTCTAAATAAATGGAAGCATCTAAATAATCTTAATTGCATCACAAAAATAATTACAGAGCCACTAAGAAAATCCAAAACATCACAACAATTTAACAATCTACATATCTCAGATGTAGACTTACAAACATTGCTAAATGATAAAATCTAAAGATTCGTTAACCAGAGCCAAATCTACTTCAACTTTTTCCTGTAACAATAGCCAGTGTAAAAAATAGTGAGCTATAAAACTCATAAAATTATGCAATTTAAATAAGAAAATAAACAAAAGATGATATAAAATATTTAAAATCATAACTAAATTAACTCAAAAGTACTCGCAAACAACTTAAAATATATTCCATAGTTTCTTTTATTTTACTTAAAGCTTGTGGATAATATCATAATTAGATATCTTAGGTTTTGGTAATCATTTTACATATATTTAATTTTTATAGCTTTCATTATAATATTCAATGGAGCCCATGAAAATATGACATTATCGCCACTAAACTATATTTAGGTCCCTTTTGCCCCACCTGCGACGGAGGTGTTATATCATTTCTTTGCCAAACTTTGTTAATATGATAGTTCTTAGGCTTCAAAATTATGAATTCACATTTGACTAGTTAAACTTCATGATTTAACATAAAAGATATTTCTACTATAAGGCTTACATAAGAAAAACATAACTATGCAATACGTAACGTAATGTTCTTATTTCCAAAATATTGTCAATTAAGAAAACATTTAAATAATCATATTATATCTAATTTTAAACTTAAACAATTCAAATGTACAGGGGTTGCTCATACCTACATTTTTGACTGAAGACACTCTCTTAATATATTGAATAACTTAATATCCTTTTTCCCTTCAATTAATTCAAATACAACTATCCATGCATATAAACGAAAGCATTTGTCTTTTTAATTAAAATTGCATCACGTACCTTTGTGACAAGTTGTCTCCTCGAATCTGACACCTCTTACTCTTTTCTGTTTGTAAATTACCTACAATTCACATCTCAATTTCTATAGTTTCTTCAAATCATTTCTCCATAATATTGTATAAAATCAATTTATCATAGCATAATCATTTACCTCGTAACCTCTTTTTCGCATAAATTAATTGAATCCTAAAACACAATTGAGAATAATGTTTGACTGCTCTAGCCGGGACCAGCCAAGCTCAACAGAGGCGGAAGATTCCGCTTCTTCAATATTTTGTTCGGACCGCAAGAGCCAACCAAATATTTCAAGAAGGGTTTTTTAGGGTTTTGGGAGGGAAATTTGAATGTAGGGACTGTTTAGAGATTTCATTTTGGATTGTATGCATTAAATAGTTTGTTTTCCAACGGTTCAGGCATCTTGAATTTGGTTGAAATTTGATGTCTCTTAGGTTTAGGTTTTGGGCTCTAATGGTGTCTAGAGATTTGGGAGAGATAGATCTTCCTCTCGAATAGAGGATCAATTGTATCTTGATATTTCCTTTCAAATTTTTTATTATTGCAATAAAAATTATTGTTTTTTTCTGATTTTCATTGGAGCTTGGAAGCATTTTCTCGTTGTTTTTCCAAAATTGATAGAATTTACTTGAAATCTTCAAGTGTTTCCTATCAAATTGGTATCATAGCGCTTTCTTGGGCGGAAAATTAAGATATCTTAGCTATTTTTGCAATTAGAGCCTAGATCCAATTAATGACAACAAAGAAGACGGAGGCGTTGGAAGACGAGATAGAGCAATACAAGACCGGCTTGGAGAAGTTCTCTACCCAGGGAGAAAGATTTTCATATATGGAAAACCGTATGGAAAATTGATTTAGAAGGGTAGAGGAGATGTTAAGAAAGCTCTTGGAGATGCAAACAAACTCTTCACTGGTGGTTCCAATGACTAACCCTAACGAATTTTTGACCGGGATTCCCTTTGCCGAATCGAAGGGAAAGGAGATCGGACAAAGGAGTTTGAGGGGGGAGTTAGAGCCACCTCCTGTGGCTCCGATAATGGGTGGATCAGAGTTTCTGGATGAGGGGACAACAAAGATGAAATCTTTTGGTGGAGGCGGTAGGGCGGCCGACCACTATGAGAGATATTTTGGACAAGGGGAGCCACTCATCAGAGAAGGAGGGGGTCAAGAGCCACCTCCTAGGGCTTCGATAAGGAACGGAATAGGGTTAGCGGATGGGAGGACAACAGGAAGGGCATTTCATGGTGAAGGTGGTGGGGTGGTCGAACACTATGGGAGGTCTTTTGAGCAAAGGCAATGGAAGACCGAAGGAGGGGGACGGGCCGAACCATGGGGATCAGGTCATGTGGGCGAAGGGAAGGAAGGGGGGTGCCCACCCTCGATACATAGGAGAAATATGGAGAGATCACGACAATCGCTACATTGGATGAGGAAGAAGCTATTAGGGTGGTAGTGATCCTAGGGTAAGGAAGTTGAGGATGTCAATATTAGAAAAAGAGAATTCTTATGGGTGGGTGTACCGGATGGAGATGTATCTCATGGTGAATGGGGTGACGAAGGAGGAGAGATTGACAGCAGTGACCTTATGTTTGGAAGGGAAAGCTTTAGTTTAATTCCAGTGGGAGATAGCATGACCACTAACAGAGCATATGAAGAAAGCTACCAACAGCGTCCCACCTTCTCAAGAGGATAGGATGGATCTTGAGAGGGGAGTATTGTTAGACCGGTCCAGCCGGTCCACACGGGACTGGCCCAACTTAACAAAGGCGAACGATTTCCGCCTCTACGGTATTTCGTTTGGACCACAAGAGCCAACTGAACATTTTAGGAAGGATTTTTTATGGATTGTATGCATTAAACAATTTGTTTTCCTAGGTTAGGACATCTTGAATTTGGCTGAAATTTGAGGTCTCTTAGGTTTAGGTTTTGGGCTCTAGCGGCGTCTAGAGATTTGGGAGAGATAGATCCTCCTCTCGAATAGAGATCAATTGTATCTTGCTATTTCCTTCCATATCTTTGATTATTGTAATAAAAATTATTGTTTTTTCTGGTTTTCATTAGAGTTTGGAAGCATTTTCTTGCTGTTTTTCCGAAATTGATAGGATTTACTTGAAATCTTCAAATGTTTCCTATCATATAATTGCTTTAGAAACTTTTACCACTTTTTGAAAATTTAAAAGACGACTATGAACATAAAAAAAATGCTTACCTATTTCTTTTTCCTTCTTCCCTAATTTTTCTCTTCCTTTCATTTCTTCCTCTGATTCTTACTCAACCAATAACCCACTGCTTCCTCACAGTAACTCTCACTCCAAAAATTCTGTACTGCTCCCTCACGACATACCCCGCTCCCAAAGCCTCCACTCCACTCCTCGGTTCCTTCCAGTTTCCTCGCTATAATTGAACCCCACGCTATAGCTAATCCTGCTAAACAACGCATGAATATCGAATGGGAGGCCGATCAAGGAATTCTCTAATATCCTAATGCCTAATACCTTTCCAGCCGTCAGATCTAGATTAACCGATGCAGGCATGGTTTATTGGGTGGCTGAGTGGAAGCATATATTGTTTAATATAAATAATAGTGCAGTAGTGGAACGCAGGAATCCTATTAGTTAATATATTAGGATTAAAGTCTAATTAACATTAATTTAATCATTAACAGTAAATCAATAATTTACTGATTTAATAATAACGGTTAATTACTTAATCATTTAATAGTAACTGTTAATAGAAATTAACAGGACAATAATCTATTTATTAATAGAAATTAATTGCTAATAGTAATTAAAAGTAATTATATATTGAACTTTTAGGAAAAATAAATTTGTAGGAAAATTTAATAGAATTTAATAATTCAAGAAATAATTTAATTAAACAAAATATTGTAATATTACCTAAAATTGTGAGTATTACACAATTGACAACAGCTAGAAGTAGCTCAAGCACACCAACAAAGGATTCAATTTCCAAACTGAAGACATTAACCTATCTTGACTGTTTCCAACAAAGGAAAAAGGGGCAAGGTGCTACTCTCACACATCTGAATGCACATGAAGCTCCATATTTAATCAAAAAATCATGCCACTTGAGAGCTAATTTAGTTTTAATTGCAAAAACTAAGGTGCGGAAATTAAAATGATTTCAACGAGAAGAACCGTGTACTGACATCTTTCAATGCAAATGACAGTAAAGAAAGTCCACACACCAAGCCTATAAGTTCTGAAGTAAACTTCATGGAATGATAACAGAGACTACAGTTTGCAAAGGAAACCAACAAGCCAGTCATGATGCAATGTTATCTTCAGAGTGGTAATTAAGCTTCAAAGACACGCTCAGCTTATGATATCAATAATGCAAAAATACAAACAAGAAGAATAGAAATAGAACATACAAACCAAGGATAAACATCATAATCACTAATTCTTAAGTGCAAATTCTAGCATAGCAAATCACTTTATTCCAAATTACTTGAAAAAAGCAGGCACAAAGTGTGAGAGGATAACCATGTGAGAATTATATTTCAATTAAACAGGTTAAAAACAAGTACAAGGCATAAACAGCTCAATGAAATCTATATTAACCAAAAGGTTCCAACGCCACCTTCAAGACTTCAAGTCTTTTAGCTTGGCCAGGAAGTCAACTTTGTATTTGTCAATATTTTCTGAGCTTTTGTCCACCACTCGTAAAACCGGAAGGGAGAAAAAAAATGTGAATTCATAGAGCTCATTGGGATGGATTAATACTACTACTTCCTAATCCCATCTTTTGACCCAAAACTTGAAGCTGCCGTACAAAATCGACACCATTGAGAATCTCAGTAGTACCATACATGATATGCTTCGTGGGCTGTGAACGCTGTGCTAGCTCCATCAAGCTCCTGTACTCTATATAATTACCTCCACCTATCATAAAAACAATTCCTTCTTTAAATGGACCCTTCAATTGAGCTCCAGTTCCGGACTTTGGTGCACGCGGGTCATATAATAGGTAAGAATCCACTTCAGGATTTGGTTTTCCCTCCATTAGTGCTTCAACTATTCTTGTAAGGGCAAGTTGCCTCGCTCCTGACAGCAGATTCTTCATACCTGCAGTCACAGCACTCAGCGACTGTCCATAGAGCTTCTCAGTCCAATCTACAATGTTGCTCTTGCTGGCAGAGGCCACAGATGAATTCATTGACAAATTCAAAGATTTTATCTTCTTCACATACTGAAATGCACATGTATCTACATCCGACTCCCTCAAAGCCGCTTCTATTGATTCAAGTTCTGATTGTGGGGTTGTCTCCACAGAGAGGAGGTAAGTTATGGCAAGCCGAAGCTTATCCTCCTTTGTTCCTTTATCTTTAAGCTGACTAATAAGTTGATTTTTATCCACACTGCCCTTACTTGACATCTCACTTTCTAAATTGCAAAAAGAATCCAAAGCCCTATTCTTGATCTCACCCAACAGCACTGTGGCTAGGTTTGTGTGCTTGTCAATCAATTTCTTCCTCTCGGTAAGCTCCGGGAGTGAATTGACAGCATTCATCAGGTGCTTCGTGTTTCCAATCAGATCGGTGCCATCAAATTCAGCCCCCTTCTGCCCACCTGTACGTCGGTTCACCTCCTCCACATCCTGCTTATATTTGTTAAGCTGAGCATCAATTTCCAGTGCAATCTTCTCAAAAGGAGACCAACAGTTAGAAACCCAGAATGGATCTGAATCATCCAACTCG
This sequence comes from Dendrobium huoshanense, assembly GCA_016618105.1. Classification (NCBI taxonomy): domain Eukaryota; kingdom Viridiplantae; phylum Streptophyta; class Magnoliopsida; order Asparagales; family Orchidaceae; genus Dendrobium; species Dendrobium huoshanense. The sequence continues at coordinate 80,600,981 of CM028343.1, read as the reverse complement.
TACGATTTGACAGGAGATTTGTCCCCCTGCACACTGACCCTATTGAGCTTCATATCAAAGACATCATGCACTAGCGACCGGTAGCTCCAGTCATGCTGCAACCCAACCGCCAACTCAAAATTTCGATCAAATAAACAGAGTATAGGTCGCTGGAAGGAGCTCACTAGAGTTCCGCTTTCAGAGAAAAGATTGTTCTTTTTAACTAAGTGTTCGCGCAGGCGCGTGTCAAGAGCGGCGGCAACCATCTGGGCGGGGCCACCACTTGCGCACCGGATAACGGGCACAACCCCTAACGTGACAAGAACACAGAACAACCCACCAGCTATCTTCTCCAAGATACCCTCGATCTCCTGGTCTCCGGCCGAGGGATCGTTAAGTTGGACATATATATCGCGCTGCGCCAAGGAGAAGAGGTTTTCCTCTAGAGTCACAAATTCCAGGTACTGATCGTAGACCTTCGAGATCCGGCCAACGGCGTCGGCCTTGAGAGCCCCAGCGGCGAGCTCCTCGAGAAGGGGTCGAGGAAGGGAAGAGGAGAAGTTGAGGTGGAAACTCTCGTAAAGCCCGCGGGCGGTGTCTGCCACAATCCGACCAATGTTTACCGTCGTAGGTTGGACGAAGTAGATCGCCGGGACGTCGGGCACGGTCTGCCGCTCCTTATCTATGACGAAGTAGAGAGTGATCCCGTGCTTTCGGAGGTCCTTGACGTGGATCAGCGGGGAAAGGATATCGCGGCAGAAGCGATCGAGGACGAGGATCTTGTAGACCTCCTCCGTGGAGGAACCGGCGCCGGTTGTGGCGCCGCCGGCGTTCGGCTGATGGTTCATATTCAGCATTCGAATGATGCAACCTTCAGAAAAAAAAAAATAAACAGATGAAATTGGAGAGCCGATAGAATAAGGACCCGGGAGATGAGATCCGAAGGGGTAAAAAGTGGACATACTTGTTTGTTTCTGCCGTAGATTCAGCGCCATGAATGCCGAACAGCAACGGAAATGTTGTTCTAGGTTTAGGGTTTGATAAGAGGAAGAAATCTCTTTGACCGATCGGGTTTGGATCGAGAGATCTAAAAGGAGAGAGGATAGAAAATACGTCGAATTGGTGAAGAAGGGGCTGCCGCTTTGTGTAACGATGTTTGCGACTTGGGAGGCTGCTTCAGATCTCGCGGCCCAAACCGGGGCAAATTATTGGGTCAGGTGACCGAAGCCATCTCTCCGTTCGGTCGCCAATAGAAATGCGCCATCTGTCAGTCGTTTTTTTAATTTAATATTAACGCTTTATGTCTTGTCAGAGTTAGCGACCCGACCCGATAACGCTATTCATTTGAACTTTTAAGCTTTTGCCGCCCTATTTTTTCATTTTGAGACCCGCGAAAGACGCAAATATGTGCTGCTGTAGAAAAAAAAACGAGCCAGAAAATTGCAGAGAAGAAATGGACTGCTCAGTGAAGAGGGAGGTGGAAGAGGGAGTGCATGAATCAAAAAGGATGCATGAATCGGAAGGGCTGGTGCATGAATCGGAATCGGAACATGTGCATGAATCGGAATCGGAACCTAACTTAGCCGGAAATTCCTCTGGTTTCAACATATCGGTAAGTATCTTGGAAAAACGAGTTTGAAAGTTGTTTGTAAGCAGAATAAATTTCTTAAGCAGAAAGTTGACGTAGGTTTCAGCTCATTATTCTTAGGATTTTTGATTTTGCGATTTTTAAGCAGAATAAATTTCTTTTGTCAAAAAAGTAAAAAATAAAAAAATCTAATGTTGTTGTTGCTTAGAATTCATTATTGATTTTTAGGATGAAGATGATAAATAAAAGAATGCGCTATAGTTGCGCTATAGTTGCGCTATAGTTGCGCTATAGTTGCGCTATACTTGCCCTTTACTTGCGCTATACTTGCCCTTTCAGGCTGTATACAAAGATGAGACAGAAGCATATGAATGTTTTTGCACTTATGCTCACGATAATGGCTTTAGTGTCCGAAAGGATCATCACAGTTTTTGGCCAAATTCTAGGAAGATAAAATCGAAGGACTTTGTTTGTTCAAAAGCTGGTTTCAAAAAAAGTGATGATCATAATTCAGGGAAGATGAAGAGATTCATTAGACCAGTTGTCAGAACTGGTTGTCCAGCCATGGTGAGGTTTGTCACTGATGAAGACGGTTACTGGCATGTCAAAAGATTTATTGAATCCCACAACCATGAATTAGCTAGCCCAGCCGACCGACACCTTTTAAGATCATGTAGGAATGTTATTGAGGAAAAAGCTGCCGTGCTAAAATCGATGACAAATGCAGGGATTAGAACCGTTGATGCATATGCCTACCTTGCAGAGGAAGTTGGTGGATGTGAGAATGTCGGATTCTCTAAGAGGGACGCCTACAATTTGATTCAGAAGGAGAAAAGAGCAAGGATTGAAATTGGTGACACTAATTCTTTGATTCAATTATTTAAAGATCGACAAGTTGAGGACCACATGTTTGCATGTGATGTTCAATATGATGATCAGGATAGATTGTTAAATTTTTTCTGGGTTGATGGCAGAAGCAGCATAGATTATGAATGTTTTGGAGATGTGTTGATTTTTGATACTAGTTACAGGCTGAACAAGTATAATTTTGTTTGTGCGCCATTTGTTGGTGTTAACAATCATTGGCAGAATATTTTGTTTGGGGTTGCTTTTTTGTCAGAAGAAACAATTGAAAGTTTTACATGGTTGTTTAAAGTATTTGTACGAATAATGGGTAATAAATATCCAACAACAATATTCACTGATCAGGACCAAGCTATGGCCAGGGCCATAGAAGTTGCATTACCTCACACTCGTCATAGATTATGCCAATGGCACATATTTAAAAAGGTTCCATCAAAAATTTCCATCTACAATAGCAATAATAAAGTTAGAGGACTCTTCCATAAGTGTATGAGGTGGTGTGATTCTGAGGAAGTGTTTGAGGAAGCGTGGAATGAAATGATCAAGGAAGGGAATCTTCATAATCATGAATGGTTGCAGGATCTTTATAAGATAAGGAGAAAGTGGTCAACTGCTTTCAACAAGGATTCCTTTTGCATGGGCATTTTATCAACGCAGCGTAGTGAGTGTACTAATAATGTGTGTCATGGCATTTCAAAGCCAACAAGTTCATTAACTGATTGTTTTCTTGGCTTGGAAAAGGTACTGATGAATTGGCGGCGAAATGAGCAAGATGAGGATTACAAATGCAGTCAATCTGAAATTGTTCCCGTGATAAAGAACAGCTCAATATTAAAACAAGCTGCTAGATATTACTCAAGAAGAATATATTCAATTTTTGAGGAATAATTTATAAAGGCTGTGGGAGAAATGAGTATAGATTTTGTCTCGACTGATTCTTCAAAGTATATAGTCAACTACATAGAGAAAAAGAATCAAAACCATCCTTGGGTTGTTCACTTTGATGCAACAGAAGGTAACATTCAATGCAGCTGTAAGAAGTATGAAACCATGGGATTGCTGTGTTCTCATTGTTTGAGGGTTTTTAAACAGTTGGATATGGCTAAATTCCCTGAGAAGTACTTATTACTTCGTTGGTCAGCAAGGGCTCGACAAGTTTTTTATTCAGGTTACTTGCTTAATTCTCAAAGAAGTAATAATTTCCAAAGTGGTAGGGGATTCATATTCAGAAATCAGGTGAGCAGGTTTGCATATCAAATGAGCACGGAAGCTCAAGGGAATGAAGAGGCAGAGGAGTTTATTCTTTCCTCATTGCAAGACATGTATAAAAAATTATACTTAATTCTTGGTGGCAAGAAAAGAAATCAGAAGGATGTTGCTAGTTCCCAAGGTGGAACTGCAAATTTGAAAGATCCTCTAAAGCGTAGACCTAAAGGCATATCAAATGCAAGACTGAAAAGCCATTGGGAGAAGAAGAAACGGCCTAAAAGTAAGTTTTTAATAATTTGTTAATTATTTAATTCCTAATCCTAATACTAAAGCTCTAGTTTCTTACAGATAAGAAACCTTTGGTGGGGGATAATCCATTGGAGGAACCTTCTTCAACACAACCTTCTTCAACACAGATGAACTTTTCAAGCATGCCTGAATGTTTCAGTGAGGAATATATAACCGGCATACCATCATGCCAACCTGGAGCTGAATACACCAAGTTGATGATGAATTTTCTTTCTTCGGAGTTGAAATTTAATGAATTTGTAATGTAATAATATTTATTTGGACTTAATGATTTCATTTATTGGTTGTAATAAAAAAATTTTTATAAATCATGCGCTATAGTTGTTTGATATCTATATGAAGATGATATCAATTATTTATTTGGACTTATGTAATTTGGACTTATGTAATTCATTTATTGATTTCAATTATTGCATTTTAGGATGAAGATGATAAATAGAAAAACTTAACTTGTTTGATATACTTGCGCTATGGTTGCGCTATACTTGCGCTACGGTTGCGCTATGGTTGCGCTATACTTGCGCTATACTTGCGCTATGGTTGCGCTATACTTGCGCTATACTTGCGCTATACTTGCGCTATGGTTGCGCTATACTTGCGCTATACTTGCGCTATGGTTGCGCTATACTTGCGCTATACTTGCGCTATGGTTGCGCTATGGTTGCGCTATAGTTTAGCTATTGTTGCGCTTTACAGAATACACATTTTAAAAGTTACAGATTTTAGAGAATGCTCATTTATAAACAGAATATAACAGAATATGCACATTTTATACAACAATCAAAAACTATATAAAAACATAATAAAATGCACATCAAAAAGTATATAAAAATATAATAAAATGTACATTTATAAATCATGGACAATATTTACAACAAGTTACAGATTGTTTACTTCTTTATTTGTAGAAAAAGAAAATATGCTAACTCTGCCCTAAATTTAGGCATATGCTTTTGCCAATCTTTAAGAGCATTCCAGTCTGTTTTTTTTCTTTGCACGGCCTTTTCCATATATTTACAAACGAAGATTCCGCAATCGTAGTCGTTTGATTGTGTTGGAATTCCACGAACCGCCTGGACATTCCATTTCGTAATATCGCTTGAAAAGCATCCTATGGTGTCCTCGTGCAAATACTTTATCTGTACGAATAAAACATTATAAAAATTTATATTATGTATATAAACATAGTAATCTGGATATAACTTGAAATATGAATTTAAACTTACAACTGTATGACAAATATTCTTGTGTTCAGGATTTGGTAATGAATCATACATTTTCCAGACCTTCTCCTTCAATTTTCCAACAAGAAGAACCCAATGCTTCTCGTAAATTATGGGAAGTACAATAAGTTTGCTTTCTTGAATTGAAACAGGATTAATGTGATTGATAAAAATTTGATAATCCATATTGTATGACTTGTAAACCTGCAATAACTCAGTTCTATAAGGAAAAACAAAAGTGAAAAAAAGGATTAAAATATTATTTATACTTACCCTGTACAATGGAGAAATGTACAAGTAAGGATGAAATTTCTCCGCCATTAACCTACTCTGCTCAAGTAAAAAGAAAGCAAAAGCATCTACATGGTTATCTGCTAACCAATTATTTGTAAGCAGCATGTCAATATCTGATCTTTTTATCTCGATATTTCCAGATTGAAAAATTACGTGTTCCCTACAAAAACAAAAAAAAATTTAATGTTAACACGCAACCTTTAAAAAACCTTAGCGCAACCTTCAAAAAACCATAGCGCAACCATAGCGCAAGTATAGCGCAAGTATAGCGCAACCATAGCGCAACCATAGCGCAACCCTAGCGCAACCATAGCGCAACCATAGCGCAACCGTAGCGCAACCATAGCGCAACCATAGCGCAAACATAGCTTACTTTGTATTAAATTTCTTGAAAAATTCATCCATCATTCGTTGTTTTTCCTCAGTCAGAAATTGCTTCCCTGGATAATCCATATTTTCCAATGCTGGTCTTGTCTCAACTATTATATTTTCTACAGAAATAACCTCTTTATTCTTCTTTACGTATGGTATGATTGGTTTTGATGATCTCTCTTCTTTTTCATCATTTTCTCTTTTTCTCTTTTGAGGTGGAGGTGGAGTTGGAAGTATTGGTTGTTGTGGGGGTATTGGTGATTGTGGAAGAATTTCTTCGGCCAATGGTGGAGGTGGAGGTGGAGGTATTGGTGGTTGTGGAAGAATTTCTTCGGCCAATGGTGGAGGTGTTGGTATTGGTTGTTGTGGAAGTTCTTTGGCCATTGGTGGAGGTGGAGAATGATCTTGTATTGGTGCCTGTCCTGAAGGATACATGTTGTGGAAGTTCACGGATTGGAAGCTGGAGGCAGATGTAAATACATGCGGCTTATCTAGATTGTGACCACACTGCATTTGAAATTCAATGAATTTGTACTTCAGTGAGTCTTGATCAGCCTGCAGTTTCTCCAAAATATCTTCAACTCTGTCCAATCTTGCTCCCACATTATCTTGAATTTTATTTAACATCTTCTCAAAAATTTCAAAACATTTTTTCTGAACAGCCTCTAAATCTGCCCTACTAATGGGTGGCTGTTCAGCAAAAGGTTGACTTGTGGAAATTTTTTTGGTAGGTGGACGAGTAGAAGGCTGAGTTGGCGGCAGAGACTCAGTTTCTGGTGGTTCATTGTGAGGAGAATCAGGGGGAGGGAGAGGAGGAGAGGGAGGTGGGGAGGGAGGTGGGGTGGTGTCAATTTTCTTTCTTGCGGAAGCCTTATTTTTCTGTGGTGAATGCAATTTTTGTGGTTCATGACCTGAACGGGTTTCCAAGTTTTGTATGGCAGTAATGTCGGCCCCGTATTTTTCGGTCTCCTCATTGGTAACATTGTCAAGACAAATAAAAATCTGCAAAAAACAGAAAAATTTATTAAAAATCATAGCGCAACCTTAGGACAACCATAGCGCAACCATAGCGCAACCTTAGGGCAACTATAGCGCAACCTTAGGGCAACCATAGCGCAACCATAGCGCAACCATAGCGCAACCTTAGGGCAACCATAGCGCAACCTTAGGGCAACCATAGCGCAACCATAGCGCAACCTTAGGGCAACCATAAAATAATTTGCATCAATAAAATGAAAAAATTACCTCACTTTTCTTTAAAAATTTAAATAATTTGGCTGCATTTTCTTGAGTAAAGTATAATTCTGTATACCCCTGCCATCTAAGAAAACGTGGTCTTATTTCTGAATCGGTTGGTTTATTCAAAGAAAAATGTTCCAAAAATCAAATCTGTATAATGGCAAAAAAAAAATTTTTAATGTTAACATTTAAAAACATTAAACATTTAGAAAAACCAATAGGAGTGGAAACTTACCAGTAGAAGAGGAAAAAAGCCATTGATGTAACCCAATGGTCTTTGTTGTTGAAACTTCTCAAAAATTGTATTGAACTCCCCAACCATGAAGTTCCTTAAGGAAGAAGCCCAATTAATGGAACTAAACTCACTTAAATTATTTGCAACAGTTGTGAGCCTTCTAGGGGTTTTATGACTATTTAGTGGAAAGAAAAGGTTGGATAACAAAAACATAATAAAGGTCTTTATTTTTGTTGCATTATTAGTTAATCTGTCTAATTTTGACATTTCATTTTTAATTTCAGTTGACAGAGGTCCATTTAGAGGATCAATCCTCCATTTGATATCAATGCCTCTGTTTGGCAAACCTGTCAGAAAATTTCAGCTGTTAAAGTTCAAAAAACATATAGCTATAAAAAATTCCAAATTCAAAATATTACCTGTCAACAAAGAAACCTCGTCAGTAGTGAATTTCAGAACATGACCGAGGACGATGAAGCCTCATCAGGACTCCAGAATTTAAGAACCTCAAACAGAAGTGGTATACACTGCTGGAATGCGGGGAACATCAAAAATTGATGAATGTTCAAATTCTTTAATGTTTGCTCCACTTCATTATCTATGATCTCGGCAAAAGCATCACAATGTTTCCGGAAAGAAGTAACATAACATCTAGATGTTACTGGCCTTTGATAGGGAGTCCTCATCTATAACAAAAAGAAAAATCAGAACTATATAAATAGCATAACCATAGCGCAACCATAGCGCAACTATAGCGCAACCATAGCGCAACCATAGCGCAACCTTATATTTCGTAATTATTTAGCTTAAAAAAGTTTAAAATAAAAAAAAAATCAAAAAATTTTAAACCACATTGAACATATATTCTAGTTTTACAACTATTACTAAACCCTAAAACTTAGAAGATAGCGTAAACCTTTCGTATCATTTGCTTCATCCATTTACGAAGAGAAGAAGCGTGAAAAATCAGAAAATAAATATTTGAAAGGAAACATTGGTAAAATTATAAGTAAACCAAACCCTAAAATTTAACGGCAATATAACTTTAACGCAACGAAAGCGCAAGTAAAGCGCAAGTTAGGCGCAACCATACCTCTTCCTGATTGCTGGTCTTCTACAGTATCGTCGTCTACCTCCGGCAGGAATAAGCAAATGCAGAACCGAAGGTAATGGAGGAATCCGAGAGCTCGAGTAACAGTGAAAATGTCGCTCGAAAATAAAATGTGCGGCGTTTCCATTCTTTCTTCGCCAATAGAATAGCGTTATCGGGTCGGGTCGCTAACTCTGACAAGACATAAAGCGTTAATATTAACTTAAAAAAACGACTGACAGATGGTGCATTTCTATTGGCGACCGAACGGAGAGATGGCTTCGGTCACCTGACCCAATAATTTGCCCCAAACCGGAGAAGGACAGCGAGGTAAACGAAGCAAAACGAGAGCTGATTTTTTATGAGTTAAATAAGTTTTGGATTTATAAATAAATAATAAATATGTGAATAAAAGACTTTAAAATGCTATGCATATAATTTTTAACATATAAAAAATTTTCAATTTTTAAATATTTGATAATAATTTTTAAGATATTCAACAGTAGATTTATTTAAGTTGGCAAATTTGGATTTGGTTTATATATATATATATATATATATATTCATTTTTAACTTATTTAAAATTTTTATGATCGAATTTGACTTATACTGACTTATTTAAATTAATTATAAAAATAAATGAGATAAATATTTTTAAATATAAATACAATTAAATCATATATATGATTACCATTTTGTATTAAATTTTAAACAAAGCATATAATTTATAATAGCAATAATAATAAAGTTAATATTTTACTTTTAAGGATTTTGATTTTTTTGTTAACAATATAAAATTGTTTTCAATATATGCTTGAAGTTTTAAGGATATTTAGATTTTTGAAAAAGGGTGTGAAAATATTAAATAAATAATTCTTATTTACATTATATATATGCTAAAATTTTAGCTTAAATCATAAATTATATATTTTTTTATTTTTATAAGTAAATGAAGAAAGTATTCCTTTTTTAAATTATAAATGAAAAAAATTAAACAATATATCATTATCTAAATATCATGAAACATTATATCATCTATAAACAATCATTTAGAGTTCTTTAGAGTTACTCAACTTTTTTTTTAAAGGCTCATTTAGTTTCAGTCAAACTTTGATCATTAAATCTTGATATTAACTCTCAAACACCATTTTTACCAAATTCAATTTTTTCTATAGAACCACTATTTAATATTCATCAACTAGTGTTTCTTCTACTATGGTATGTTCTATCAATGCGATAAAAGTAGTGTGGTTTACTCTTTTATCTAAGCGTATTCCTAGTCATGATTCCTACAATTGGATCACCAATAATCTACTCTTTTGGATGACTATTTGAATATTTTCACTCTTTAGGAAGCGATTTTATTCTCTTTTAATTTCATATTTTCAAATCCACGTATTTGATCTTCACCAACATTTATCTTTCCAATTTGGTTAAAGTCTTTATATTCATCAAATGTGACATGTGCTGCCTCTTCTGCAACTAGGAACATTGCATTAAATTGAGATGAATTATCTTCCTAATTGTATCATTGTATGCATGAAATTGTCTCTTATACCATAGGCATAACTCATGTAACGATTTTTTTATACAATATATTTCATCTAGCTCACTTATGTTGTCAATGTCTAAAATGTATATGTCATTAACTCTAGGGCCTTTCAAACTAGTTTACTATTATATGTTTATGAGTCTCCTGGCCCATTATATGCCATCAAGCACAAGCTATTGACTTCATGCTAACTTATAGTTGAGTTGAATTCAAAATTGATCCATAACCCCTTATGTGTCTTCTCTTTTTTTTTTTTTTTTTTGGAATTGCCTTAACTTCTATTTTTTGTTTCTGAGTTGAATTCCTTGTAGTTGGGGCAAATTATTGCATCCGGTGTCCGGATTCATCCGAACATCAATCCGGTGTCACCACGTCACCAAAATACATCAAGACCCAGTGTATTTGGGTGACGTGGTGTCACCGGATTGGATGTCCGGACATCCGGTGACCAGACGCAATAATTCGCCTGTAGTTGGACGCTCCCTTTTGAAATACCCTAATCTCTTATATTTTTTTAAAAAATCTTGTTAGAATTAACTTTCAAATTTGATTTGTATTTTCCCTTACCCTTCATTCTATCATTAAATATTTATTTTTATTATGAAGGGAGGAGTGGAACTTCTTCGTCGATCATGCCACCTCATCATTTTCTAGATCTAATTGTCTCATTGTCTTTTGATTCATCAATTATTAGGTTTATTTGCTTCTCTTTTCTTCGTAGTGGTGTTTGTAATCCTTTGATTTATTTTCTACACGTGTTATAAAAGAGCCAAGCAGTAGGTTAATAAATTAAGCAAAAAAAAAAAAAATTATTTAAATATTGCACTGAACTTGGCATCCCAAAACCTATGTAAATACCTAATAATTTTAATAAATTCTCTGCATTCGAATATTCATTACCAAGTCCATATAATAAAGTAATGGTTTCGATGAATTTAGCACACTAACTCTATTGAGTTGCTTGTGAAATAACTCATAATATGTGTAACGAACATAAAATATGAAAAGTATTTCAAAGTGTTTGGTAGCACAACGGCTCTAGACTTGAGAGCACATTATTACTAGAAATTGTCACAATAACATGTGAGGCATTGTTCTATAATAATTCTGAATTCAACATGCGGTACTACAGCGCTAGGCTAATAACAATATTTTTATATATTTTTTATTCTAAAATCCTAAGCACTTAAGTCACCTCGCCATTTCTCTTCCTCATTCAGTTGGCTTGTTCGGGAAGGAAAGGGAGAATAGGAGGAAGAGGAGAGAAGAAAGGAAAGAGAAAGAGAATCTTTGGGGCATTTTCATCCATCATTTCTATTAGGAATGTTATCCTACTCATGGTAAGTGACATTTATTCTACAGATGTTTTTAAGAATTTTGAGTTTGCTACATTTTCTCTCTCCTAAAAGTGATAAAAAATTTACATCTCTCGTTTAAGTGAACTTTCACTGCATAACTCTTGTTATGTGATAGATATTGTGAATGTGAGCAATCTAATTGGAATCTCTATAAATTTCATCTAATAAAATGAAGGTTGTGATTTTCTAAGGCTATAGATTAATATATAATTTTTTTTTGTAATTTATATATTCAAGTATTTCATGTTGTATTTAATTCATACATTAAAGAGAGATTGATACAACTTATATAAGATAAATGTGGTATTTGCATGTAAGAAAGAATGGCTGACTGTGGATATTATAATTAATACGGGTTACCTATTAAAACATAATAGCCTACGTAGGAGGATATGCCAATGGGCTTTCTTTTAAAAATAATTTGTGATGTTATTCCGGTTGTAGCTTATAACTGATTGACTTACTTTGACAGGTAGAGGGAGACAACTCTTAAATGATTATTAAAAGCCATCTGCAAAAATTAAATGATAAATAAAAATAAATAAAAGATAAGATATAATTTGACAGATGGATAGATATGACAGATAACATATAAAAGAATGAAAACACCACATTAATGATTGATGTGCTGCCTTGGTATTGAAACCTATATTTGATACATGCAGATTGATAGTACTGATATATATACCATCTCTACATGAAAAACACGCATTACCGACAGACAAAATTATACGGAAAATGCAAAAAATCGATTGGAACTTTGTCCGGTGGATATACGCCGTCGAAAAATTAAAAAAAAAAAATAATTGAGCCCCCCGCTGCCCACACAACAGGCCAACCCTCAGACCCACGCGACCTAGCTTGTTAACCTAGCTCTGCTTAGCTCATCGCCTCTGCAAAGACCCGCACCGACCAACCCGCCCAGCTTAGCTCACGCCTGCGAGACCTAGTGTTTGAAAGTTCGCTAGGGATGTTAAGCCCTATAGAACTGGCCCAAGCTAACCAAGAGGAGGGGTGAATTGGTATTTTTAAAAAATTTCTTTTCACAAAGAATGAAAATCACATAAATCAAAATCACACCACAAAAACAAATGCAGAAATAAAAGTGCGGAAGCAAAAAATAAGAACACAGAAATTTATAATGGTTCGGTCAACTTGAACTACGTCCACTCCTTGGAGGCACCCTCCAAGTATTGCACTACAAAACGTGACTCTCCTTTAGCCCCCACGGCTAGGCGGAGAAGCCCTCACAAGAACCTCCTTTTTGCCACCCCGGCAAGGCAGAGAACCTACCTCCTTTTGCTTCCTCCTGAAGCTGGCAGAGAACCGCAACCAAAAGCTAACTCCTTACCTCTACCGACCCTTCCACGGATAAGAAACTCCATATGAAGAACAAGCAGAGCGATCCTTGAAGCAACCCTTGTGAATCCCCTCACAAGCTCCCCCTCACAAGATCCTCTCTCTCTCTCCCTCTCTCTCTTTCTCTCCTTAAGGTCTTCTCAGGTCAAGGAAGCAGCCAAAGGTCTTTCAAAACATTGAACATGAGCTCTTAAATAGAAGAGCTTCAAAGGAGCTCATTAATTGCAAGTTGCTGACTTTATCGTCCAGGCCGATATGGACATCGGCCTGGCCGATCAGTACAAATCAAAGAAGATCGGCCAGAGCATCGCCCTGGATGCAAAACAGGATGATTGAAAATTGGCTTGATCGTCCAGGCTGATCTCACGATCGTCCTGGCCGATCAGTTCAAATCAGAGGAAAATCGTCCTGAGAATAGCCCTGGATACGAGCTGACCGATATTTATCATCCTGAAGTAACTTAAGGTTTTTGATTGGATCGTCCTGGCCGATCCTGCGATCGTCCAGGACGATATGATCGTATCAATCATCATTAATTATTCCCTTGATTTCCTGATCAATTAAGGCATAATTTGAGAATATCGTCCAAGCCGATAAAGGATCGTCCTGATCAATAATTTAAAAATACAGTATACCTTAATTGTATATGGCGGCAACTTCTTTCTGTTTTGAGAATATCGTCCTGGCTGATACACGTATCGTCTAGGCCGATATGTTAATGACGGCTGCCTTAATTAAGACTCATTATTTAGACTTTCTGTTTTAAGCATGATCGTCCAGGCCGATATAAAAAATTGTCCTGGCCGATATTAGTAAAAATAGAAATTCTAAGTCTCTCAAGTGTGTGTGTGAAGGGTTACTTAGCATCAGTCTCTTTGACCGTTACAAGTAGACTCAAGAAGTGAAAAACAAAAGTACAGACTGACTCAACCCTAAGCCTACGCAATCCTGAATTGGCTTCGTCTTGTTTGTCCAATCTTCGATTCCTGAAATGTTAGAAGCAACAAGCAGTCCAAGAGAAATAGTGTTTGTTAATCATCAAAACATAAGCCATGAAAAATAGATTTGTAACAATCTCCCCCTTTTTGATGATGGCAAACACAAGTAAAAAAAAAATCCCAAAAAAAGTCTATTAGAATTTCAAGGTTTCAATAACTTTTCTTACCACACCCTACTCCCCCTTTTGTCATCACAAAAAGAGGGTCCAGATACAAAAGAAAAAACAAACAAGGACTAAAAAGCAAACTACAAAAAATATGAAACAAACACAGAAAGCACAGACTAAAAGAACGAGGGATCCTGATCATCTGATGGAGGTGGTGGAGGTGGCTGCTGAAAGTAGTTGGCAAGCATGGTAAACTGAGCATTGAACCAGGCGATGTCCTGGTCATGCTGCTGCTGCTGGTGAGTAAGGAAACTGTCAAATCGAGCTAAATCCTCAGTGTGGTGCTGCTCGTAGCGGGCAATGTCCTCAGAGTGTTGTTGCTCCTGTGCAGCAACATAGGCGTCAAAGCGGGTCTCCTATCGATCAAACCTCTCAATCAACTGATCAACCGGTGAGTGCTGGTGAAGAGGAACAGGGTCAGGAAAGGGAGCGGGAGCGGGAGCCTCCTCCTCTCTAGCCCCCTGAGGTTCCTCAGGGTGGAGACGAGTACTGTGAAGGGTACTGAAGGAACTGTTTGAGTAGAAGGGAGTTGGGAGGTTTGGTGAAATAGGATACTGAAGTTAGTATTTGGTTTCAAGGACATAGGCTATGATGTGTCCTAAGGCTAGATTGAGTTTCCTCTTGTGACCTGGATCGCGGATTGTGGTTAAGTGATCAATGTATCAAAAAATTAGGTCCTCAGTATTAAATTCTCTATGAGCCATGATGTAGAAAGTAGTGAGGGAGAGTAGATGGGTGATGTGGATTCGGTCCCCGGCATTTGGAATTACGGAGGTGCGAAGGACATGTTGGATTATCTTAGCATCTTTGACTAAAGAGCTAGTCTCTCCAACATGGTAAGGTGCATTGGTCTGGTGAAGGAAGTGATTCACCATGGACCAATCAAGATCAGGATCTGAGGCGATTAAGTGCAGCTTATCCCCGGTGGTGGATAGTTGTAAAAGATCAACATTAAGTGAGATGTGTGAAACTTTTAATGCCTTATGTTCATCAATTAATTCTGAATGCTTTTTGTTCAACTCATCAAATTTATCAAAAGGAGTCATGTGATTAGAATCAATCGTTGAATGATTTTTAAGAATGACTTCATACTCTTTCTGCAAATTTACAAGTTCCACTTTTAAGCTAGTATGTGTTTTCTTTAATTTCCTATATGATGCATGAATTTTTTCTGAAACTTCAAGAAGTTGATTGTAGGAAAGTTCACATACCTCTTCTTGATCAGGATTGTTGTCTGCCATCAAGCACAATTTTGATGTCTCATCTTCTGGTTCTATCTCTGATGAATCCGATGCCGAATCCGCCCAAAATGTTTTTGTACTCTCATCTTGTCCTTCCTTGGCTTAGGTTTCTCCTCACCCTTTCCTTTGCTTGAGTGATCTTTAAGCGTAGGGCAATCAGTTCTCACATGTCCAGGCTTCCTGCATTCAAAATAAACAACATCAGAAGATCCTCTAACATGTTTATGATCCTTACCTTTTCTCCAACTTTGATGATGCTTTTGTTTCTTCCTTAGAAAGCTTTTGAATTGCCTTATGATGAAGGCAACTTCATCGCTTTCAGACCCGGAAGATTCAGAATCCGATTTGTGCGTCTTCAGTGCAATTGTTTTCTCCTTTTTCTTCTCACCTGCATCAAGATTTCTTTGATTCACCTCTTGCTCGTAAGTAATGAGTGAGCCAAGTAAGTTATAAATAGAATAGGTGTTCAAATCCTTAGATTCAGTGATTGCAGTGATTTTAGCATCATAAGACAAAGGCAAGCATATCAAAATCTTGTTAACTTTTTCATAGTTTGAAAGTTCTTTTCCTAGTGCATGCAGTAAAGTAACTATCTGAGTAAACCTAGTGTACATGTCAGAAATCGATTCATGAGGTTTCATATAAAAAAGTTCGTAGTCATGCAAGAGAATGTTTAAACGGGATTGTTTAACTTCATTAGTACCTTCATAGGTGATGCACAATTTATCCCAAATTTCTTTACCAGTTTTATAAGTGGAGACACGCATGTAATCCTCAGATTTTAAATCACAGAAAAAATAATTCAAACATTTTGCATTTAATTGAGCTAAATCACGTTCATCGAAAGTCCATTCGGTAAAAGCAACTTCAATTTTAACACCATTAATTTCACAAGAAGGTGGAGAATAACCTTCTTGAATAAGCATCCACATGCGATAATCAGTAGATTGTAAAAATATTGACATGCGGGTTTTCCAAAAATCAAAAAGTAGGTTATCGAACAGGGGAGGTCGGGTAATCAAATACCCTTCCATAGTGTTACGATTCCCAAGGTTAGCCATAGATCTAATTTAAAAAGTTTTCAAACTTAAATTTTCGAATCCTGCTCTGATACCACTTAAAAGTTCGCTAGGGATGTTAAGCCCTATAGAACTAGCCTAAGCTAACCAAGAGGGGGGGTGAATTGATATTTTTTTAAAAAAAAATTTCACAAAGAATGAAAATCACATAAACCAAAATCACACCACAAAATAAATGCGGAAATAAAAGTGCGGAAGCAAAAAAAAAAAGAACACAGAAATTTATAGTGTTTCGGTCAACTTGACCTACATCCACTCCTTGGAGGCACTCTCCAAGTATTGCACTACAAAATGTGACTCTCCTTTAGCCTCCACGGCTAGGCGGAGAAGCCCTCACAAGAACCTCCTTTTTGCCACCCCAGCAAGGCAGA
Source organism: Dendrobium huoshanense (assembly GCA_016618105.1). NCBI lineage: Eukaryota > Viridiplantae > Streptophyta > Magnoliopsida > Asparagales > Orchidaceae > Dendrobium > Dendrobium huoshanense. The sequence continues at coordinate 80,584,454 of CM028343.1, read as the reverse complement.
GAACATACCTCCTTTTGCTTTCTCCTGAAGCTGGCAGAGAACCACAACAAAAAGCTAACTCCTTACCTCTACCGACCCTTCCACGGACGAGAAACTCCAGACGAAGAACAAGCAGAGCGATCCTTGAAGCAACCCTTGTGAATCCCCTCACAATATCCTCTCTCTCTCCCTCTCTTTCTTTCTCTCCTCAAGGTCTTCTCAGGTCAAGGCAGCAGCCAAAGGTCTTTCAAAATGTTGAACATGAGCTCTTAAATAGAAGAGCTTCAAAGGAGCTCATTAATTACAAGTTGCCGACTTTATCGTCCAGGACGATATGAACATTGGCCTGGCCGATCAGTACAAATCAAAGAAGATTGGCCAGAGCATCGCCCTGGATGCAAAACAGAACGATTGAAAATTGGCTTGATTGTTCAGGCTGATCTCACGATCGTCCTGGCTGATCAGTTCAAATCAGAGGAAAATCGTCCTGATAATAGCCCTGGATATGAGATGGCCGATATTTATTGTTCTGAAGTAACTTAAGGTTTTTGATTGGATCGTCCTGACCGATCCTGCGATCGTCCAGGATGATATGATCGTATCAATCATCCTTAATTACTCCCTTGATTTCCTAATCAATTAAGGCATAATTTGAGAATATCGTCTAAGCCGATAAAGGATCGTCTTGGCCGATAATTTAAAAATACAGTATACCTTAATTGTCTATGGCAGCAACTTCTTTCTGTTTTGAGAATGTCGTCCTGGCCGATACACGTATCGTCCAGGCCGATATGTTAATGATGGCTTCCTTAATTAAGACTCCTAATTTAGACTTTCTGTTTGGAGCCTGATCGTCCAGGCCGATATAAAAAATCATCCTGGCCGATATGAGTAAAAATAGAAATTCTAAGTCTCTCAAGTGTGTGTGTGAAGGGTTACTTAGCATCAGTCTCTTTGACCATTACAAGTAGACTCAAGAAGTGAAAAACAAAAGTACAGACTGACTCAACCCTAAACCTACGCAATCCTGAATTGGCTTCGTCTTGTTCGTCTAATCTTCGATTCCTGAAACGTTAGAAGCAACAAGAAGTCCAAGAGAAATAGTGTTTGTTAATCATCAAAACATAAGCCATGAAAAATAGATTTGCAACAATGTTAACCCACCGCCACGCCTGCGCCTGGCGGTACCATGCCCCCCTACACGCGCGCACGCCCGCAGTACCACTTGTCCATTACTACAAAACTGTTTTATTGTTTGTGTTTTTTATTTATATTATAATGCTTCATATTTAATTTAAATAATAAGCTTAGTAAAATATAAACTTAATAAAATATAAAATAATAAAATTAATTTATTAAATTTGAGATATTTTAATTTAATTTATAGTTTATTTAAAATAATTAATATAATTAAATTAAATAAGATCAAAATAATTATTATATTTAATTTAACAATAAATTTTTAAAATGTTAAAATTGATTTAATATAAAATAATTATTAATGAATAGTTTTAAATATTTATAATAATCATTTTCCATAAAATTTTAAATTCTGTTGAAAATTCCGTCGGAATATTTGTTGGAAAATATGTCAAAAATTCCACCAATAAATTCATCGGTAATATGTTGAAAAATCCGCCAGAAAATTCACAAAAATTTTGACGGATTTTTATTCGCCGAAAAATTCGTCAGAAATCGACGTTTTTCCTGTAGTGCATATAACATTGATGTGTGTGCATAGAGAGCATATGGTATGGATACATGCACTGACAGTATATAACAGATAAGAGGGATAAGACTGATGTATGTTGATTGACATGATATGATAAATAATATTTACAACTGATGACCACTAATTTTGAATACTAAATTGATATCTGACAGAATGATATAAAACTAAAAGGTCACTATGTAATTGAATATGATATTGATATGATTAAGTATATGATATGCATTTATTTTAGTTATAGATATTGATAGCTTGTAAGGCTATAATGCTCATTATGTGATTTTTTACATATAAGCTTGAGGATGAGTTATGTTTTGGCCTTTAATAGTCTTTCTATTTTGTAGTCATGTGTTCATCAAGATGAGCTAGTTTATTGTATGCCATGACTAATGTATATATATGTATCATTTTGGGATTATACTAGTTGTATATATTGAATAAATATAAATAAAATGCTTTTCTTTTTCTTCTATTTCTATGAAAATTATAAGTTTTGTTTGAATGGTGGAATGGTTGTAAATATAAAACAAAAATAGATATTCTTCCAATTTACATCTTTTTTTTTTTTTTTTTTTTTTGAAGAATGCTAAAAATGCATTAAAAAGATAAACCAAAGCAGCCCCCTAGATACAAACTACTGAAAAGAGAGAGCTCTCAAACAATCCTCCTTTAACAAGTCACAAAAGGAATAAGGTAGCTCACTCTCACAAAAAAATTCCCACACAAAGTCAGAATTAAGAGCATGATTAGCACAAAAATCGGCTAATCTATTACAGCTACGGTTAACCCAATGAAAAACCACATTATTTACCTTATTAAGAAATGAAGAATCTTCAAGATCCAATCCCCAATCTGATTTCTTCGGTATACTGTGTAGCTTGTGAAGAAATTCTATGACATTCTTATTGTCTCCTTCAACTATAATTCCACCAATGTTATTGAATCTGTTACATATAATACCTGAAATTGCTGAAGCCGCTGACAGCTCCAACTGGGCAATGTCCCAATGTGTTTTCTTTATCCCAAATGCAAGAAGAAGCCTTCCCTTGTAATCTCTAGCAATTCCACCATTACCTGCCTCATAATTGCCTTTAAGTGAAGCATCAAAGTTGATTTTGATCCAATCGGGGGGAGGAGGTTGCCATTCACTAGAAGACAATCCTCGGGACTGATAGACAACCCAGTTCTTCGATCGGTCAGAATTCTGTTTATCCATGCCAACAAAGATGAGGCTTGAAGTGGCTAAGAAAACCTCACTCACATCCGGACCCCCATGTTTAAACTTGTTCCTATGATTCCACACAAGCCAAATAACAGTAAAATACATTTTGACCATAATCCCGTTCTCATTTTTCAATTTCTGAAGACTGGTCCAGCAGTCCTCCCAGTCATTAAAAACAGGAATCTGGAATCCCCAACCTCTCAACACATTCAAAACTTTCAAGATTTTACAACCATTAGTTGCAATGTGATTGATATCCTCCACTCTACCACAACCCCAAGGACAATCAGAATCAACAACAATTTTCCTTCTTAATAAAAAGGCACCTGAGGGAAGAGTGTCTGAAACTAACCTCCAAATAAACACCTCCACTCTAGCATTTAATCCCAATTTAAAAATCCATCTTAATGACGACATTTTATTCATATTCTGGAAGTTATTTTGCATAATTGATGCCGATAAGGACTTACCAGTCCACTTATGCTTCAGCTCCATACCATCTTCATGCCTACTATCACCAATTTTGACTTCACAAATGAGATCCACAAGATCTGCCCCGAAGAACCTGTCCAGTTCCCTTCGATCCCAACAACCATTTGAAATGAAACCATCCAGAGAGGCATCCTCATCTTCAAATTGTCCCACAAACATTGGCCATTTGAGTAAAGGTTTATCTAAAATCCATGTGTCTTTAAGCACTTTAATATTGAAACCATTGCCAATTTTCCATCTAACATGGTCTTTGAGTGCCTTCCAACCAGAAAGCATAATCTTCCATGTCGAAGAGCTACTTCTGTTCAGCCCATAGCTCCACCATTTTGCTCCATACTTTGAAACAAGATGTCTGCTCAATAAAGACTCATGATTTTCAATTACTTTTCAGGCAATCTTTGCTCTCATAGCATCCTTTCTCTCAACCACAGAATGTATACCCCAACCCCCAGCATGCTTCGGTTTACATAATTGCTCCCAAGCCACATAATGAATGCCCCTATTACCATCAGCTTTATTCCAAATGAAGTCCCTACACATTTTCTCAAATTCCAATAGAATTTTCAATGGAATAAGTGAATGAGTCATAGTAAACAAGGGAAGAGAAAGGGCAACTGATTTAATAAGAACCAGTCTACCAGCTAAGGAAATAAATTTATTCCCCCAAGCATTTATTCTTTTATTGGCTTTATCCAATATTACCTGAAAATCCTCCTTTTTAAGACGTTTCAATGCCAATTTGATGGCCACGTAATCAAATTCATTGACCAACTTAATACCCATAAACTTGAAAATCTTAGTCTTCCTCCTCCTCTCCACCGAGCAACTACAAACCAATGACGATTTGTGGTAGTTTATGTTTTGACCCGTCCAATTACAGTAGTCCCTCGTCATTTCTCTAACCTTCTTTATGACATTCCATTTTGCTTCAAGAAAAAGTAAAATATCATCTGCAAAAAGTAGATGAGAAATCTTCTGGGCATTAGAAGAGATCTGTATACCCATGTCAGAGTTCCTGTTATAGAAGGCATTCGAAAGTAACTGGGAGCAAATAATAAAGAGAAATGGTGATAGAGGGCATCCCTGACGAAAGCCACTCTTCCTCTCAATCCAGCTGGAATTTTCCCCATTGATCATGAAAGAATACCTTGGGGTATTAACACATTCCAACACTAAATGCACAAATCTTGAAGGGAAGCCCAACTCAAGCATCATTTTTTCCAAGCTAGTTCAGCACATACTATCATATGCTTGCTCCATGTCTACCTTAATAGCCAAGAAGCCACTATAAGCCTTTGAAATTCTCATTTTGTTGAAGACCTCCTGAGCCAAGAGAATATGATCAGAGATAGCCCTTCCTCTCACAAAAGCCGCCTGCTCCTCTGAAATGATCTTTGGAATGAACCCCATCATTCTATTCAATAAGATTTTAGCCAAAATTTTGTAGATCGAATTGCAAAGGCTTATAGGTCTATAAGCCGAAGGAGTCATGGGATTTGAAGATTTGGGAATGAGCACAATAAGGGTGTCTTTCCATTCTATGTTCATCAACCCAGTAACAAAAAATTGCTTCAATGCATTTACCACGTCTATGCGAATAGTATTCCAAAATGCTTTGAAAAAAGAATGTGTAATTCCATCACACCCCGGCGATTTATTACTGCCCAAATTGATTATGACTTCCTTAATCTCTGCCTCTTCCAGTTCTTTAATCAGCATTTCACTATCACATTCCTTCAAAATCTTCCTCTGTTCTGGCCAGCCCACAAGACTGCAATCCCTGTGCTTCCATTTACTCTGAAAATAACACCTAAAGACCTCCTCAATTTCTTTTCTATCTTCAGTTAGTACCCCATTAGGATCTTTAACTTGGAAAATCCTATTAGCATTCCTTCAAGAATTGGCAAAAGATTGAAAAAACTTTGTATTGTCATCACCTTCATTGATCCACTTAGCTTTAGCCCTTTGTCTCCACCATATGTTAAGATTATTAAGAACCAAATTAAGTTCTTTAATCATAGCTTTGAGTAACCAAAGTTTCTCCTCAGTCAACCATCCAACTTCGGCTTCTTTTTCTTGTAACTTCACAATATCAGCTTTAAGTGATTCCTTCTCCAAATTAAAATCTTTCAACCTGTTTTTGCTCCAATAAAATAAGTCCTTTAAGGCTCTTTTGCACTTTTTGTTGAGAATCTCCATATCATCTCCCAAGACCGTCTTCCTCCATCTGTTAGTTACTATGTGCTCCGCTGCTCTGAATGAAAGCCAAGTGTCTTCAAACTTGAACCCACTTCTACCTTTACAAGCTGTATCAAACAACTTCAAAGCAATAAGGCAATGGTCCGATGCAACTCTAGCAAGATGCCTAACCATAGTAATTTGAATTTTGTTGATAGCCAAGGAGTGTTAAGCAAACACCTATCAAGCCTCTCCAGAATCCTATCTCCTCCCTTCTTATTGTTGCACCATGTGAATCTTGGTCCAACAAATCCAGCTTCGTGAAAGTCATTCTCATTCATAAATTTAACCATCTCAAGGGACCCTTGATTGAATCTGAACCTCCTTCCTCCCTTCTTGTCATCTTTAGCCAAGATGCAATTGAAATCCCCTCCAATAATAGAAGGAATACTACTGTGATCAACTTCATGTATCAGATTCCAAAGACACCTTCTATTCACGGTTTCTTTACTAGCATACACCGTAGTGATCATCCATACTCCTCTATTGAATACATTGAGTTCACCCATAACACATTGTTCAGAGGTCTTAACCACAGAAAAGGATGCCAAATCTGATCTCCACATCACCATAATACCACCAGAGAGCCCAGCAGATGGAAGCAGAAAAAAGTCCCAACCCTGTCCCATCATTCTTGTAAACGATTCATTCTCCATAGCAGTTATTTTAGTTTCAATTAAACCAACAAAGAAAACTTTATGATCCTTAACAATCTCCTTTAAATAAAGAGAGGCCTCCCTCTTCTTGGCCCCCCTACAGTTCCAGAAGATGATAGAATTCATTAAGTACCTTTGGGGGAAGAGCCCCCGCCTTTTTTCTTCATCCCCCCTTCCACATTCCTTCCTCTAGAGCTTCTTTTTATGAATTCTCTAGTGGTCAAAAAGACTATTTTTGAGTAGTGGTAGTTAAATAACATAGTTCTCTTCCATCGTGTTTATATTACTAGGTTGTGATATATATTTGGATCTACTTAGGTGGTCAAACCCTGAACAAAGAATATTGATCTGATACCAGTTAAAGTGTACAATATACATAGTGGACACTACCAAAAAATTAATACTTTCGCAGCAGTTTATAGCAACGGTTTTAAAATCATCACTATAAATAAATATAGACAGCGGTTTTAACTGCCGCTAAATTCAACTTCAAAATATTAAAGTTTTCATAATCTTTTGTAGCAGCGGTTACAGCCCGCTGGTTAGACACGGCAACTTATCTCATTCTTTGATGACTTAGCCGATCTTTGTAGATCTCTCCACGCTGAATCAGCCAGCAGCACTGATGCTGAAGCCACCCATCTCGGCGTCATTTTTGTTTTTGTCCGGGAAACATAAAGAAAAATATAGCATATGGCTCCGCCGATCTTGGTTTCACTCTTCGTAGTCTCTATTCGTCGAGCTGAAAGTTGAGGAAGACGAAGATTGGAGAGAAGCGGACGGGTTAAATCGGTATAATTGGGGCTGAAGAGGGTGCTCGACATTTCCTCCTCTATCAAAAAAGTAGGGTTTCGTAGTTTAAAATTCACTAATATCTCCTCTCCCCCTCCAGTGCCGTGCCCGTGCCCTAGCTCACGCAGAAGGTTTCAAAACCCGATTCCACATCAAATTTGTGCCCATCTCCACTCGTCCTGCCCAGTTTGCATGCTTACGACATCCACATCCTCGACATACTCGTTTCTTATCTAATTTCTGCTTGTAGTGGGACGAATGTCACAATTGGGGAGTTTCTATCACAAATCCACACTGAAAGGACTTGTTAGAAATTCAGCATATATTGAAGCAACACTTGCTGTAAGTTCAACATTTTAATTCAGCGTTCCTATGTAGGCTTTAAGAAAACTGATGCGTATGACAAAGTTGATTATCCCAAACCTATTTCATTCCGGGATTTGCATTAGAATACAGTGCACTTCGAGAATGCACTCGTGGTTTCTTTAGCAATACTTTAGTGAAGCATTCTACATATTTTCATGAAGATGTGCGGCTTCAGGCTATCATTTCCTTGAAACGTGAGTACAAGAGCCTCACGATTATCATATTTGTAATAATAAATTGTGATGTGATGAAGAATTTGTTTGGATGGTTTGTAGTTTCTCAAGCAACCACAGTTGCCATTACCGAGGTGATTCATGTATGGCTATTCAGAGAGAATTGCTACACTATCTCAAACAATAGAAGTAATAATTTCATGAAGGCGGCCATGTTGCTTGTACAATGTGTACAATTTATACACATTGTATAAATTAATCACACTATATATACATGCTAACTTCACCACCTATGATTGGAGTCCGAACGCAAGTTACATCCGGACGTCGGAACACCGCACGAATTTGCTATCTAAGAGGTAATACATTCCACATTGTGATCATGAAATTAATTTTATGAACTTCTATGTACTTAATCAACGTCTTATACATCGGATATGCCAATATTACTTTGAATAGTACTTCATCATGCTAGGTTGACTAAAATTTGTTTTGAGAGTGAAGAACGTAAGGTTGTGACAATTTTTTTAGTACTTTCTAAAACAGTCTTTTAATATAAATTTTTTTTCAATTCAAAATTTTTATACTAGAAAGCCGCTATAGAAAGCACCAACGAAATTATCTCAAACAAAACCTAAATGAGACAGAGTGAATTGAGATAATGAGAGGAAAGAATGGATTGAAAGGGGGTTAATATAGGGATGAAAGAAACTATCTTATTATAATAACTAGTAGATGGTCGAACAACTAGGATTGCAACTATAGTTACGAGGTCCTAATTAGCCTAAATTGTTATCTACATGGCACCTAAGTCGCGTGAAGACCATGTAACTAGGGTGTCACGCCTACATCAATTGTCTAGTTAATAAATAAGCCACCAAACTACCAAACAATTTATTTCATTTTTGTTTTTCTTTTTTATATTTTTCAATACATAATAAAAAGAAATAAATAGAATTATGTTGAAAATTATCCTTAAAATTTTACTAATTGATTTTAAGAGTATAATATAAAAGAAATTAAAACATGTGAAATCATTTACTTTTATTATGCATTAAAAAATGTGTTAGAAAATTCTTATTTAAAATATAATATTTTTAATTACATTCATTTAAATAATTTTAATGTAAATTAAAAGAAATATATAGAATTACATCAAATATCTTGGCATGATTTTTCCTCTCATACATGCGCAAGCTGACGGTGGTGATGCAGGTTGGGGAGAGGGGATTACAGCTATCGGGCGGGCAGAAGCAGAGAATCGCAATTGCGAGGGCGATGCTGAAGAATCCGGCAATACTGTTGCTCGATGAGGCGACGAGCGCGCTCGATTCGGAGTCCGAAAAGCTGGTGCAGGAGGCATTAGATCGGTTCATGATCGGCCGAACCACGCTCATAATCGCACACCGACTCTCCACTAAAGAAGTATTTAGACTAACTGTGTATCTTATTACTTCTTCTATTGTTACAGGTTACAGATCAAGTATTTATAGACTTTCTATGGAGTTCTCTAGAATACAAGAAGTGTACTTTCATAGTCTTGCTATAACCGTTTTGCTGAGCTGTCTTTTGCAGGTGTTTGTTGAGGGTTGCTGTCCGCCGACATTTCTGTTACAGTCTTCATCCCCCCTCAAGATGACGGTTCTGTTTGAACAGTCAGCTTGCTTCTTAGATGCTTGAATCGATTTGCCGATAACGGTTTTGTTAATATATCAGCTGTTTGATCTTGTGTAGTTACAGGGATTATGCTGATATTCCGAAACTGAATGTGATCCCTGATAAAATGTTGATCGATTTCAATGTGTTTTGTTCTGGAATGGAATACAGGGTTATTTGCTAACGCTATAGCTGATGTATTGTCACACCGTATCTCAGTTGGTGTGTGAAGCTCTATGTTGAAATCTTTGAGAAGTTTTCTTATCCAAATAACTTCAGCTGTTGCAGCAGCCAATGCCCTGTATTCCGCCTCTGTTGATGACCTTGCCACCGTGTGTTGTTTCTTGACACACCATGAGAGAATGGTATTTCCTAAAAATGTGCAGTATCCTGTTGTCGACCTTCTTGTTTGTTTGTCTCCTGCCCAATCAGCATCTGAGTAGGAATAAACTTCAAGAGGTCCAGATGTAACAGGAATACCAAAGTTAACTGTGCCTTTCACGTATCTCAATAGTTTCTTGAGCATATGCATGTGTTCTTGAGCTGGATTGTGCATGTTTTGACAGAGCACATTAACTGCATACGTGATGTCTGGTCTAGTTATTGTTAGATACTGTAAGGCTCCAGTGATTTGTCTGTATGTATGAGCTTCCATCGTGATCCCATCTGTTTTGGTTTCTGCTGTGTATTTTGTGTAAGTAGGCGTGGCTGTTGGTTTGCATTGTGCAAGTCCTGCATTGTTTAGTATATTTTTGTCATATGCTGTCTGACTCATGAAATAAGTATCCTTATGTTTGGTAATTTGAATGCCTAGAAAGTTTGTGATCAACCCCATATCTTTCATTGCAAATTTCTGTTGTAGCTGTCTTATTACTTGTGTTATCATGTTGCTGTCATTCCCTGTTAATAAAATGTCATCCACATAGATGACCATATATAATTCCACTTGATTTTGACGGAACACAAACAGTGATGTGTCAGCTGTGCCATTTTTGAATCCGAGATATTTGAGGTGATTGCATAGCGTTTGGAACCACTGCCTTGGAGCTTGTTTAAGCCCATATAGTGCCTTGTGTAATTTGCATACATAGTTGGGATGAACCTGATCTTCAAATCCCTTTGGCTGCTTCATATATACTTCTTCCTCAAGATTACCGTGGAGAAATGCATTGACTACATCTAATTGATGTATGGGCCATTGTTTTGATATGGCTATTGTTATCAATGCTCTTATTGTGGGAAATTTAGCCACTGGGCTAAACGTGTCTTGATAATTGATCCCATATTCTTGGTTGTTCCCTTGTGCTACCAACCTGGCTTTAAATCTTGCTACTGAACCATTCGAATGTCGTTTCGTTTTATACGTCCACTTACATCCCAATACTGGTATATTTGCTGGATATGGAACTAGATGCCATGTACCTTGTTTCTGTAGTGCCAAGAATTCTTCAGCCATGGCCTTGCGCCAGTGGCTGTGCTTGACTGCTTCAGTATAACAGGTAGGATCACTGTTACTGACTTCTGCTGCATCACTATTTGTATGTAATAAGTTGAAAACTTGTTTTGGGCGAAGTGATCCAGTTTTCAGCCTTGTAGTCATATGATGTGTAGAAGTCACATCATTTTGTTGATTCATTGAAACAGGAGCTTCTGATATCCGAGGTAATGATTGAGTAGATGAATGTGTAGTATTGTTTGTAGAAGTATGAGAGTTATGAGTATTGAGAGGAGTGGTACTCGTGTTGGGAGTATTGGTTATATGGTTACTGGGTTGTATGCACGATGTAGGAAGAAGGATGCCAGGTAGCTGTTGAGTGGTGTGTGTATCAGTAGTTTGATTTTGTTGAGTTGTTTTGAATGGAAAGTTGGTTTCATCAAAGATAACATGTCTAGAGGTATAGGTTTTGCGTGAGACTGGATCATAGCATTTGTATCCCTTGGATACAGATGAATAGCCAGTAAACACGCAAGGTATTGATTTTGGTTCAAGTTTGTGTCTCTTGTTTGATGGTTGTAATGGGAAACAAAGACATCCAAATGTTTTTAGTATTGTGTAATCAGGTGTAAGTTTGTATAAGAGTTGCAATGGAGATGTATGATGAGTAGTTTTTGATGGTAATCTATTGATCAGAAAGGATGCAGTAATCACTGCTTCAGGCCAAAAATCAAGAGGTAGATGAGCTGAGTGTAATAAAGTTCTAGTGGTTTCAATTAGATGTCTGTGTTTTCTTTCGGCCACACCGTTTTGTTCAGGTGTGTAGGGACATGAGGTCTGGTGTTGTATGCCATGTTGAGTGAGAAAGACATTCATGTGTGAGTTTAGATATTCAGTTCCTCCGTCTGACCTCAGGCACTGAATTTTGTGTTGAAGCTGATTTTCAATCTGATTTTTGAATTTTATGAAGTGTTGTGTAACTTCAGATTTGTGTATCATTGGAAAAACCCATGTGAAACGAGAAAAGTCATCTATGAACACAACGTAGTATTTAAATCCATGACTCGATACAACCGGGGATGGTCCCTGTTGACCTCATTTTTGTATGAGGTCACTAGGGATCCATCTAGACTCCAGATCAATCTAAAAATCTAGGATTCTCCAAAATCCAGACCCTAGGATCTACTCTAGGATTCTTCCAGACCAGTCCAGATATTAGGATCTATTCTAGACCCTAGGAGATGTCCAGACCTTAGTTCAATTCAAATTCCAATCAAATCCAGAATCCAGACCCAAATCCAAAGCCAAAAGGTAATGTCTTGAAGCCTTTTTTCAGCAAATTTTCAAACGCTTCAAAACCCAGTTAAGTGACCTCCGATTCAGAGTCTTTCAGTTGCATACCGATGGGACATGTTTCTGGAGGCAACCCTCCAAATTTGAGCCCATTCCGAGGTCTCTAGCCCCAGAAACTTAATTAAAATCCAAAGGCTGTAAAACCTTCAAATATTTACAGCCTATGCCACTGAACTTGCCATTAAGAGGATTTTGACCTTAGGGCTCTCTTCAAAGCCTCTAATTACTTCCAGACCCTTAATTATGACTCACTGAACAGTAAACTGCACTTTGGTTGACCCACTTTGACCCCTAGTCGACCAGGGGTCAAAATGACCAGAATACCCCTAGGGGGGCTCAAATGGTGATTTCAAACCAAATGAACTCCGAATTGAACGCAACCACCTCCAGCGAGTTTCAAATACCAAACCAAACTTGTTGGAACCTATTCCAAGCTCTGGGTCAACCTGGTTGACCAAGTCAACCTAGTTGACCTAAGAGACCCCTTAAGGGTCCAAATGGGTGTTTTGACACAAATGACCTCTCCAGGCCATGGAACCACTTCCATTGGTCTCGAAACGTCATTTGAAACCTGTTGGACCCATTTTCAAGCCCTGGGTCAACCTGGTTGACCAGGTCAACTTAGTTGACCCAAGTGACCCCTTAAGGGTCCAAATGGGTGTTTTGACCCAAATGACCTCCCCAGGCCATGGAACCACTTCCATTAGTCTTGGAATGTTATTTGAAACCTGTTGAGCCCAAGTCCAGACCCTGGGTCAACCTGGTTGACCAAGTCAACCTAGGTTGACCAAACAAGCCCTTAAGGGTTCAAATAGTGATTTTGACCAAATTGACCCCTCCAAACCCTGGGACCATATCCAGTAGACTCAGGATGACATTTTGAATTTGTTGAACCCATTTCCAGACCCTGAACCCAGTCGGTTGACCAGGTCAACCAATTTTGGCTTAAGGGCCCATTAAGGGCCCATTAAGCCCTTTTGACTAAAATAACCAATTCAATCCTCGAAAACACCTTTACCAGACTTCAAATATCATTTTAAATTTGCCCAGCTTGGACCCACCCCTTGAGTCAACCCAGTTGACCCAGTCAACCTAGGTTGACTCAAAATTCCCTTAAGGCCTTAATGGGCTATTTTAGCTCATTGAACCCATTGAATCCGTTTCAAAGTTCCAAAATCAACTCCTAATGTAGCCTAACTATGCTTTGGGATGTGGGCCTATCAAGCCCATTTGGAGTTGACCAAGTCAACTCCAAAGTTGGGTCAAACCTATTCCAAGCCCCAAATCAATTCAAACCTTCAAATCCTTCCCTTGGCTTTGTTTGTGACCCAATCTACTCAACCCCTAGGACCCCTAGGCTGCCACATCAGCAGTCTTCCATGGTCAATTGACCAGTCAACACATGGTCAACAAGCATTTGAGTAGTCAAGTCCCTTGGCCCAACCCATTTCAACTCATTTGAACCCCATTAACCCACCACTCCAGCTCTTGGATTCCTCCCCATGCCAAGTCAGCTGCCACCTCAGCCTCCCTTGACCCTTGACTGGTCAACAAAGTCAAATCAAGCCCTCAAATCCTCCCAAATGGTCATAATCAGCCTTCCATCCTTTTTTCCCTGATTTAAGCTGCTCTAGCCCACCCTTTTATCACCTAAAGCTCTCTAATAAGCTCCCTAACCAAGCCCAGCCCTAGGTTTAGCCTTAAGAGGCAATGGTCCCCCCCACTCACCCAAAAGCCACCCAATAGAATCAAGGCTTGTCCAGCCTTTGGGTCAGCTTTCTAGTTGTCCCAGAGACACTTGGCATCATCTGGATGCAGGGTGAGTCAATCCCAGCCATCCATTTGGCTGGGAGAGGTTTGAATAGGGAGATATGCCCTAATGAAGGATCATTCTAACCCTAACCCTCTCTCTCCACTTAAGCTCTTTCAAGCCCAGCCCCCTGTTCCAGTGAGCTCCCCAGACATTTCCCAACTCATCCCCACTCAAATCCGGCCGGTCAAAGCGGTGGTCGGCGATCTTCCGGCGAACTCAAGCTCAAACCGGTCTAGGCCTTTACCAGCCCGATCCGTAGCCTCTCAAGCCTCGAGTTCAACAGGACAAATAAACGTGGACAGTCTACAAATTCAGAGAATCCAAAAACGGTCCAAACCGTCCATTAAATCGAGGTGAAACTCTAAACCTAGATTAGGGCACTTAGGTTAATTTAGCATTTTATTTAGTGCGTTATTTCCCGCAAAATCAAGCCCCCATGATTTCTGTTCATCTATGCTATCCATGTTTAAAATTTTAATCGATTTAATGAATCGGATCGAGAGAACGAGCGAAAAAACGGGTTCTAGGGCGCTCTCGCGGCTCAGTCCAGGCCTGCCGTTTCGGGACCGTTGATCGCTCGATCAACGGTCCTGATCGAGCCGTTCCGTGGTTAAATCCAACCGTGTATCCTTTTCGTTGCCCCGTTTTTCGGTTCGACGAAATCTGGGCCCTTGACTCAGAACCGCGGGGATGGATCCGACCGTCCGATCTTTCAAAGATCGAAATCAGCCGCGGGATCTTTCGCAACCGTTGGATCAAGCCGCTGTTGATCGGACGGTTGCGAACCCTTGCTGACTCATTTAAGTGAATAACGCGTGGGCCCCAGCCGCCGCCGCGTTTTCGATCTGGCGAATCCCGTCGCACCGCGTGGCAGCCCCAGCCGCCGCCGCGCATCTGATCGGGTGACCCTCGTGCTGCCACGTGCCCCCGCGGCCTCTGCTCCTGATCGAACGACCCAGGAGCGGCCACGTGGCCGTCAGCTGCTGCCGCCGCCGCGCGTTTCGTCCGGCCACTCTGGACTCGCCACGTGGAGCCGCCGCAGCCCATCAGTTGATTAGGATTAATTTTGATTTAATTAATCTTAATTAACAGAAAATTTTAAAATAATTATATATATATATATATATATATATTTTTTTAAAAAAAACTTTGTATTATATATTAAAATTTTCAGTAAATCAGTATTTTAATTGGAAATAAATTTTGATTTAAAATATTAATGAACCTATTTTAAATCATTCTAAATATTAAATATTAAATATTAAATACATTTTCCTTATTAATATTTAATCAAGTTATTAATTAAAATATTTTCAGAAATTAAGATTTTTGACTTAAACTTATTTTCAAAATTTAAAATCTAACTTATTACAATTAATTTGAATTACTTGAATAATATAATATTTAATCAATATTATATTAAGTATTATATTAATTATTCTTAAAATTAAGGTTTATTTTCAAAATGATTTGAAAATCAGTGGATCTCCCAACCATTTAGAGATTATTCTTTAATTATCTTAATTTAAAATATATATTTATATGTATGGTTTTATATGTATATATATATATATATATATATATATATATATATATATATATATATATATATATATATATATATATATATATATATATATATATATATATATATATATATATATATATATATATATATATATATATATATATATATATATATATATATATATTTATACTTTAAAACATTTTTGAAATCATACATATATGTTAATCTTTGAACTTTGGGAGATCTCCCTTGAAGCTTTAAATATGGATTGAGCTTGTTTGAATGGAAATCATGGGAAGTGATTAGTGCATAGTTGTGCTTCAACTATTCACTAATCAAGGTTTAAGCTAAGTTGATTATGTTAGTTTTTGCATGTTTAAGGTGCACACACCACTTAGATTTAGGTTCTCCTAGATTTAGGATTTGCTTGATGTGATTGTATATCGTTTATGTTAAGTTAAGGGTTAGGGAAACTTTGATTTGAACCCATTCAAGTTTAGTGTCATTAAGGACAATAATTAAGGATTTGTTTAGAGAACTTAGAATATTTTCAATAATTAGGATCCACTTCCATTTGAGTTGAAACTTCAAACATTTAAACTTAGTGACATGCACAGCCACTAGGAAAAGTTTCACTGATTTTAGGAATCATTAAGTCCCTTAATCGATTTTCCTAAGTTTAAGCCCTAATTAAGCCATTAAACCTTCCGGAAAATCTAATAAATCTATTTTAAATCCAAAAATTATGTTTAACCCCTATAACTGACCAGAATTAAACCCTTAACCCATGAAAATTAAAACCAAAATTATTTGACAGCAATTTAAACCTTAATTTAATTTTAAGTGAAAATCAATATTTAATTAATATAATTAATTAAAACATATTAAAAATTCCAAAAATTTCCCAAACACTTGGAAATCTCTCCTTAGGTCATTTCTGACCTTTGGAGTTGATTTCAATGAGTTTGGGATTCATTTGGAGAAAAATCACAAAAAGGGCCTTTAATTAAGGATTTTTCAAAATTCAATAATTACCCAAACTTCAAACCTTCATAACTAATTCCAGAAAAATCGAAATCACCCAAACTCACTTGCATTCAATTCCTAATAAGCTCTAGTATTTATTAAAAATGTTAAACTCCAGAAATCTGCAATATTTCAAAAGGTCAACAAACCGGTCAAATCTAGTTCAAATCTAGTTCAAAACTTCAAACCTTCGTAATAAAATGTAGAAAAATCCGATTTCAACGTACGTACCTCCTAACTGATCGTAGTAAGCTCTAGTATTTTAATAAAATGTTAAATTTCCAGAAAACACACTTAATCAAAAAGTCAATTTTCAACCCCTTAATTAAATGATTAAAAAATTCATAAAATTCAAAATTATTCTAAAATTCCAGAAAATCTTAATTTAATGTTTAATGCATTCAACAAACCTTTTAAAACACAACAACCATCCTAAAGATGAAGTTTATTGGCTGGACTACTCCGGGCTGCGGGGCTAAGTGTCCTAAGGAGGCTGGTTCCTCGAGCCTGGTGGCACAACGCCACGAATGGATTCCAAGGGGTGTTGAACCTCAAAAATAGATTAATAACTAATTATCTAACCTTTTAAAACTTCTAATTTAACTACATTAATTTGGTTTATCGGCTGGACTACTCCGGGCTGCGGGGCTACGTGTCCTAAGGAGGCTGGTTCCTCGAGCCTGGTGGCACAACGCCACGAATCAATTAATGGCAAATTTAAATAAGTCAATCTTAAAAATCAGCAACCAAACATTCCTCCTAAATTTCATTAATTCTTAAGCCTTAATTAATCTAAAATACTTAATTATATCGGGTACCACTGGGTAACCCAGGCCTACGAGGCTATTAACTTAGCCCCAAGGAAGGTGAAATAAACTTCACGGCCTCGGTGTGAAACAAAGGTGATATCCAACAAATAATTAAACGAATCTTAAAATTAATCTTAAGCCATTAATATTTGAATTCAACTTAAATCCCTTAAACCTCTAAACCAATCAAACTTTAGACAACTTTAACTAATAATCCTAATTAGGATACATCAAAACCACACGATCTACCCCACACACTTTAGATGGTTTGCTAGGATCACCGACTCTAGTCTTAGGATAGGCCGGTGTTTTACTTTCTGCAGTTGTGTGCCGAGTTTTTCGAGTTTTTACTGCATGCTGTTTGCTAGAGTAGAATTGATGTGTTTATTTACTTGCTTCCTGCATTCTGTGATTGATTGTACGTTAGATTTACCCCTAGGTTAGGAGCGAATTATACTTATGCAATCTTATGCAGGTGGCCATGCTCATACAAGGAGCTAAAATAAAAAGGGGGCAGTCATAAAAAAAAATAATATAACTCTTTGCACAGGTACCTGCCGCGCTTAAAGACCCCCTTTTTAAATAAAAAGAGCATGGCCAAGTGTGGCTAAAAAGTGCATTTTAATTTTCTATATTATAACTGCTTGGGATTGAGTATATAATTGTTGATTATTAGGATAACCCTGCAGGATCGAGTCTAGATTTTCATTTTTAATTGAGATGTAAATTTGATTGTATAAAGGTTGTAATTGCTTAAAAATGATTTGAATTTGGGAAATTTGATCCAACTTGATTTCCAAAGAGGTGAAGACATCCCTAAAGGGGAGAGTCTTCTTCCATTTGGAAATCAAATTAGGATCTCCTTCAAATATCCAAAGAGGAAAGATAACACCCCGGTTAAGGGGGAGTCTCTTTTCATTTGGGTATCCGGAACCGACGAATCAAGGTGTTCGTGAGAAGATGAAGAAATGGACAACGAGAAGAATCCCAAATTTCAAATTCATTTAATTTAGGATTAGAAATCCGGGTTGTAGTCAGTGGAGCCCGGCCACTTTACTTTACTGTCATTTCTGTGATGTAATAATAAGTGGCACTTGCCATATGGACATTCAATTCGATATATTTAATGTAGTTAATTTATTTAATTGATTGTGCATTAGAATTCCTGCCTTTTCTAGTCTTTTTATATGCATGCCGTCTTTGATTTAGTCTGTAATACGAATTTAGGCTCTTAGGGGTCTGTCAAAAAATTCTTCTATTTTAATTAAATAAAAATTTTAAGATAAGATAGTAACTCTAAACGGTCCTAAGAAGTAAGCTCGGACTCGCCGAGGGTTTTTCATGCATACATATTATACTTTCTCAACCTTGTTAGGCATCTCCCCGCCTGCGGGTTCTGGCAGACCACCTGGCCTATGAGGGTGCCGATCTGTCAAGGGGATGTTATGCAATCTCTAGGGAAAAATCTATTTTCTAAGCCAAAAATTTTTAAACTGCTACATACAGATTTTGCATTCAATCGAGTCAATTAGCATGCATCGCATTAGCAACAAATTTAAAAGAGTCTAATATTTAATTGCATTACTTAGACATCGAATACCCAACATGAGTCTAAGGGGCCAATTAGGATCCGCTCTAGATGTCGGCCTCGTTCTCAAAACATATCTTAAATAACGTCCCGATCACTCTACATAAAAAGACCGGACTCATATTTTAAAATCGTTTAGGTGGTTTAGCTGGCTCCCCAATCCAGGCCGGGGTAAGACCAGACTCGCATTGCATTAGCTAGGTTCGGGGCACTTTTAAGTGTCCAATTTAGACTTAGGTTCTGAGGCAAGCTCGGGCTATAAGACCTCACCCTCCGGGAATTGAATCTCGATTTTCTAATAAAATTGACCATTTAAAATTAAATATCTCTTTCAATCAAATTCAAGCCCAACACTTAGGATAGGCTGAGGTGTTTCTGAAGTAATTCAGAATCTCAAAACACCTCTTACCCTTCTTCCTTTGACTCCAAAAATAAGTGTTCAACCTTGATCCAATCCCGATTGAAAATTCTAACCTTTTTCTTCCTTTGATATCGATCTTTGAAAATCTAAAATGAAACTTATACCGCTATTTTAATCGAGAGTTTTCGTAGGAAATTTCGATTTCCTATGATGTAATTAACTACGAGGGCTTGCGCTCGTAGGAGATTTAGAAACCCAGAATTGATTTTCAAAATTAAATTTTTCAAAATCTTTAATTAATTCTCTTTGGGAAATTTAAAACTTTGAAATTCGAACCCATTAGGGAACGATATGTTCGTCTTTCGAGGCGATATATTGTTCATAATAGAGTGTTCAATTTCAAAATTCAAAAATTTAATATTCCCAAAGAAAATTGATGTATTTTCAAAACTATATAGATATACTTAAATAAATATTTTTTTAAATCAAAACAAAAAATGGCGACTCCGCTGGGGACAATCTCACTCTCCATCTTTAATAGCGGTATAAATTTTATTGCATCGGTAGTTTTGACTACCTTTCTCTCCGTTGGTCCCTCTACCCATTTCTCCCTTGGGTGAGTGTGGCCAACTCAATTAAGACATGTTAAAAGAGAGGTGAGTGTAGGAAGCCTCCCTCTAAATTTAGGCTTGGACATTTTGCCTCCAACTTGGTTGGTAGAGCGAAAGAGTCAAGCCTATCGCTTTCTATAAATTGTAGAGACTAGCGTGCTCGGGCTACTAGTGGCATGCTAAGCTGTATAACTTATAGAAAATCTCCTCAATTTTCAAAATCCAAATTCTAGTCTTTTAGTAGAGTTTTAATCCTTCCAACGTCTAGATAATCGTTATGATTGTATCGTTGTATGTTGAATTGTAACAATTTCTATTCAATATATACGATCAAGCATAACACTCACTTTTAGGGTTCGTTTTAAAATTCAATTATATCGGTAGAGTTAAGCTATGACATTTCATTCTTAGTGCACTAACTAGAATGAAAGAGTCAAGTAAATTCCAAACAAGTCTCCCCCAATTAATGTGGACCCTTTTGTTGGACGAATATCCAACACCTCGAGTCCCAAAATAAGGGGAGATGCTGCCGAATTTTTGAATTTTCAAAACTCTCTCTAAATCATTTCAAATCAATTGTTGTTGTTGTATGTTCTTCTACGACAATCTTCGTAGTTAACATATACAACAAACCTTCAAACTCTATCCGGTACAAGTTCGCCATTAACATTTCATCCTTTAAAGATTGAAAGAGTTAGGCCTTCTTAGTGTTTTTCCCGACGTTTATTTGTGAACCTTTTGTTGAATGAAAATTCAACACATTGAGTTCCAAAAATAAGGGGAAATGCTGCCGGATTTTCGAATTTCCAAAATTCAATTACTTCCAAATTCAAACATCTTCTTCAAATCTATCCAAATCAAATTCAGATTTTTGTTGTTATATATTTTCCTACAAAATTCTTCTGTAGTTGAATATATACAACAACAATTCAAACTCTACTTCAATCAAAATCAAACTCTATATTTTATCGTTTTGCACCGGGTTATAGCTCTTATAACCCGATATATACGATAAAATATAAATTTATTTTCAAAATTTAAATTCAAGTTTCTAATTCAAATCTTCTCCTTCTCAATTCTCAGACAATCAACTTAACTGCAATGGCTGGCAAACTGTTGTTTTCAATGGACCGTGATTTGCTGATTGAAGAGTTAGTCTACGAGAACTCAATTCAGTTTGGAATAGGGTTTAAGTCCCTTAGACTGGTGATGAACGGAAACACGTTGGTTGACCTTGCTGTCGAGGGCGAGAAAGATGCCCCTGTAGTTCAATTAGCCATAGGAGCCGGGAATGATGCCCCTCCTAGTCTGTGGTCAGCGCTAGATATTGCCAATGCGCCAAAAGAGTTCCTTGAAGATGCAAAGAAACTGGAAGCTGCCGCTGCAGCCAAGATAGTGTTTGAGAAGGGATCTTCTAGCGCTGAGACTCTGTACGGTACTAAAAATTCCAAGAAGAACTACCTCAGGAGGTTAAGGAAGAAAATTACCAAGACTAAGAAGGTGGCCGAAGCTGAAGGCCTTAAGTAAAGTCGACCTTGAGGCTGCCGAGGAGCTGCCAGTCCCTGCCTCTTCTCCACTCCTTAAAGGGAGTCGTTTTCACCCCCTCGCAGCTGCTGCAGGGGAGGAGAGAGTTGCTCGGATAGCTAGCACTCCGCCTAGCCCGGTAGACTATTCTGTTCAAGAGAACCCCAAAGGAGAAGCAAATTCTGAAAACTAGGATGCTTAGAAATATCATCCATACTTGTGCTGCTCAAGTGGGGCAAACTAAGGAACAGTATGTGAAACACTTGAAGGGAGTGATTTCACATAAGCTTAAGAAAGAAGTTCTGAAGGAAGAAAAGTCTGAAGCC